>JASDQU010500835.1:6057-28307 GCA_032191745.1 Picea mariana | reverse complement strand
GGAACTGGTTTTCCTATGCTCAATGCCTAATAGGTGGAAACAAATTTAGATTCATTGTTGTATAATTATAAAAACCCAGAGATATCATGCCCATAGGAGTTGAGAAATATGGTTAGCACCACAACCAGGGGTTGACTGAGGCAGTCTACAACATGGTTGGTTCTTCCCTTTTTGTACTTGATGTTCAAGTAGAATTGTTGCAGGTATGTGGACCACTTCTGATGGTGGTCATTCTATAACTTTCCTTATGTTTGCATGAATTGCAGAGGCTTGTTATTAGTATGGATGATTGTTTACTTTCCCAGAATGTAATGCTTTCACTATTGACATGTCTTCACAATGGAGTACATCTCTTTTTTGTAGGTGGGGTATCTATGAAAAACATTAGACATTGTTTAAATGTGATATGCCACCACATTCCCATGTTGAGTGAGGACTACAACAATGGAATAATCTAAATAATTTGTCTCAATCTCGAATGGTTGTTGAAGATCTGGAAGAACAAGGATTGGTGCTGAGTAGAGGCAGAATTTCAAATCCTCAAATTATTTTTGTTGTGCTGCAGACCAAACAAAATTGGCCTTGGCTTCACCCTTGGTCACCTAGATTAGGGCCCAAGTGATATGAGAGAAAACTAACACAAATCCGTGGTAGAATTTTGTGAGGCCCAAGAAGTTGCGAAGTTCGGTCAGTGTCTTCGAGGTCGACCAATCGATAATAAATTGGACCTTGGATGAATCCACACTCACACCCTGCTCATCCATGATGTATCGTAGATATTGAATTCTTTGCATGCTGAAGGAATGCTTCTCCAAATTGGCATAAAACTTGTGCTTTCACAAGGTCCCCGAGACCTGCTGAATATGATTCAAATGTTCCTCCCAGTTTTTTCTAAAGATGAGGATGTCATCCAGATCTACGACCACAAAGGAGTTTTTGAATGGAAATAATATATCATCCATCATCCTCATGAATGGATTTGGGGAATTAGTTAAGTTGAAAGGCATGGCCAACCACTTAAAGAGACCTTCTTTAGACTTGAAGGTTGTCTTCCATACATCAGGTTGCTCAATTGACACCTGGTGTTAGCCTAACTTCAGATCAATATTACTAAAAAATGTGGCACCCTTAAGATGATCTAGAAGATAATCAATCCAGGGGATTGGGTACTGGTTCTTGACTATGATATTGTTCAAGGATTTGTAATCATTACAAAGTCACCATGTGCTTTCCTTATTTTGTATTAGAAAAATTGGGCTCCTGCAAGGCAAGAAACTTGGTCTAATGTGGCCCTTCATAATTAGCTCTTGGATCTAGTGTTTTATTTATTCATTCTCTATAATAGATGTCCTATATATGGGTTCGTTCGATAAAGGAGCATTGGGTTTCAAATCAATTGAGTTCTTTACTTAATAGTGCAAGGGAACCCTAATAGAAAATGCAAAGATTTATTTGTATTCTTCTACTATCTTGTCCACCTACTCCTACTATGTAGAGAGACCTCATGTAGAGGTTTTGGTGGTTGCAATGATATTTTGTTCACCTTCCTATTGAGAACCCCTTACTCAAATCCTAGGTATCTTTTTATCTAGTGATTTCCTTAATACAAGTTAAGTTAGCAGCTAATGAAGAAAAAAAACACTACTGGATTATTCAACTCAAATATATATAGTGGAAGCAAAACTGGAAACCAAATCATACACACATAAACACCAATATTTTTGGGTAGATACCCCTGGAAAAACCGTGGAGGGAAAACTAGTGTTGAGATGATTTTATTATGATGAAAGGATCATGTAACAAGGATAATGTCCCATCGAGAGAAATAAAACTATAGACAAAACTGGAAAAGGTCTCTATGTTATATGACCCATATCTGGCACACTTTTCTAGGTGTACACTGCTTTCCTTAAGTAAACCCACGTATATGTGTATGTCTCCATTGAAACCCATGTACATGACCTCAAGGACTATACAAAAAACTTTGTATGAATCGATCCTTTCCTATGGTTTCAATCAAATGAAACCCATTGACAACTTCCTATATTCTCTCTTCTCCCTAACCTAATCTCTAGATGGAATTCCTTCTCCGCCTATCAGATCTCCTTCAATCACAGTCTTTCATGATCCAAATCTCTGATAAAAATTCCTTCTCTTCTCTCACCAATGTGTCAAGTCATGTCAAGCGTCTTCTCCTTTACCCTATCCTTACTTTTATAAGAGTGAATTATAACCTAACCCTTATCTCCAATGTGATTGATGGATGATATTACTTCTCACCTCACTTGAGATCAATTGCCAATATTAAATTCTAATTACTTTGATCGTTTCATTAAATAACTCAATTAATTAATAAAATCACTTTACTTTAATAATTCCTTTAATTAATAGTTAAGGATACAAGGCTTTGGATGATGTCCACATGTATAGACACATAGACCTGTGCGTAAATACATGTTCAATGCTACCAAGCATCAACACTTCCAACCAGACCATAAAGAGGAAAAATATCTCAGTTTGGGACATCACCTTTATGTACTTCTTTGCAGAGACTAAAGAGACCACAGTACTTGGGACTGCCTTTGGTACCCTGTAGAGTTAACCCCCCAAAGTAATGATGATGCTACAGGGCCTAGATTCATAAACATCATGACGCTTCAACATATGTAGTTTTCCTAAAAGAACATCACAAAATTCAAGTGGGGAAACATCAAACAATACCTCATCTTTGAAGGGCTTGATGTCGTAGTGCATGCGAAATTGTTGGCTGACATAGATGTATCATCCATTGCTGAGCCAAATGATGGTGTATGGATGAGGGTGCAATGTCATTGTTAGGTTAAACCTCTTGACAACCTATGCTGAGATTAGGTTCTTTTGGATACCATTTCCAACAATGAAATGGAGTGAGGTCTGCTTCACCCACATATGTGAGTGGAAGAGGTGCTCCCCTTCTTTAGGATCCTCTATTTCCTCTGGCTCAACCTTTGTGGTAGAAATGGTGACACTGGGTTCCATGTCAATGATCCATTTTCCCCTATTCGGTTTCGAATCAGAGTCTGAGCTAGAATTCTACTTTGAGGCTTTCATCTTAGACACAAATGACTATTTGGAGTGACATTAATTGGTGTTGTGCCAAGGGATTGTTTGGAATTTGCACCACTTTCCAGTGTCCTTCTTAGACTTCCTATTCCCCTTGTTTGCTTGTGGCTTGGAATGGTTGTCCTGGGGCTAGCCACAGCATCTATTTCCTCTGGCTCAACCTTTGTGGTAGAAATGGTGACACTGGGTTCCATGTCAATGATCCATTTTCCCCTATTCGGTTTCGAATCAGAGTCTGAGCTAGAATTCTACTTTGAGGCTTTCATCTTAGACACAAATGACTATTTGGAGTGACATTAATTGGTGTTGTGCCAAGGGATTGTTTGGAATTTGCACCACTTTCCAGTGTCCTTCTTAGACTTCCTATTCCCCTTGTTTGCTTGTGGCTTGGAATGGTTGTCCTGGGGCTAGCCATCCTTTTTTTTGGAGTTAGAGCCACCTTTACCGTGCTTCTATTATGATGAGTTTGCATAATTGAAATCTCGCTTATTCTTTTTCTTAAACTTTTGCTCAATTTTGACAATATATCGATAAGAGGCTTCTAGTGAGGAGATGTCTAGGAAATCCATATCTATTTGGATGTACCTATGTTGGCCACTGTGATACTTCAGAACTAGGTGCGACTTGGCATATTTAATACCTAGATTTATATGCAAGGTATGGAATATGTTGGTGCACTCCGACACCGTTTGGTCTCTCTCCTGACGTAGAATTGTCCATCTTGTTTATTGGTCATTTTAGTTTCCAACAAGGTAGTATTTCTCCTCGAGGGCACAAAAAAAATTCTCCCAAGTGGGTTATGGCTTAAAAATTGCGGAGTCATCTCCGACATGTTTCTCATAGTAAGTTTCCCACCAATATTTGACAAGGAGAAGAGCTTTAAGGAGTACAAAGGTGATTTTTTCACTGTTGGAAAAGTTTTGGACAGATAAATAACCCTCTAACATAATTAACCATTTTTCCAAAGCRTTGTTGTTTATCTGGCATTCAAATAAACAAATATCAAATTTAACTTGTACCTTGAAGGGTGTCACACTTTCGAAGTGACCACTGGTTGAAGGTGTTGCCATTTTTGTTGGCAGTCGTTGAAGGATCTGAGAAAAATTATCCATCATCTAGTTCCTCTCTTGCGTGAGGGATTCCTCAAGCAATAGTTTGATAGAATCTCCTGCTCCTTCATCTCTCTTTTCTTTCTCCATTGGAGGTTGCTTGGGCTGGAAAGAGTGGTTTTCCTCAAKAAAAACTAGCTTGAGACCCAACTCTTTGTACCCTGACCTCATCGGGGACCTGCACTAAGAAATGACAAGGAGTAGACTACTCTGATACCACTGATTTGGATTATATTGAGAAAGAAAAGAAGGCTTAGATATAACAATAAAACACAAAAAGATATTGCAATAAATATAATAATACATTTAACTCATATTATTTTAATGAATGTAATACAAAAGAGTATAAAATGCAAAGCATACAAAGAGCTAGAATGGTGGTAGCTTACCCATGAAGAGAGAGAGATGTGTCAGCTACGCTCATTCAAAATAAGATGATTACAAAGAGGTTGAAAAGGAATTTTAACATAAAACATCAATGAGAAAACCCTAAACATCCAAAAGCCTAACCCTAGAAGATGAAACACCAAAAGTTTTGTGGGCCCCAATGTTGTTAGTTGATACATCAACTTCCCAAGGGCGTTACTTTTTCATACGATCTTCATTTGAGGTGCTCAGTAGCCCGTTGGAAAGGTCTATTCAAGAAGTACACATCCTAAATGGCCCAATAAGGCCTTCGACATCAATTGGATGTTTCCATGTCAAAAAAACATTGTTTAGGGCCTCAAAACAAGCCCAGAAGTTTGGGACCCTAAAAACTATAGAAATAATTCCAAGATGTGGAACCATTCTGAATTAGCGGAACAAGTAGGTGGCCAATAGTATCCATCCGAATCAACCAACCACTACAATATTTTTGTAGCATCCCTACTTTTAATCCCCATTAATTTTAATGTAATTATGAAAATGTGATTTAGGATGGTAAGTCAGTATGCCTCGRGCTAGAGCACTTGTACTGATTAATATGTCCAAGGATCAACCTCTGTAAATTGTACATGGAAATAATTAATAAAATAATAATCATTGGTTGTGATATGAGAGGGATTGTAATGAAGGGGATTTATGATTCCACAAGAGAGGGAGATTAAARGGAGGATCTGAGGAAAACCCATGWCATTTTCTTTARTTAATGTGCCATTACCATATAMTCATCCCTTTGACTTGTTAGACACTCAAACATTGATTTCTTGTAAGAGGGTCATTGTGAGAAGTCAAATATCATAGTTATTGGGAGCATGGGGCTGAAGTACAATCAACATTGGGGAGTRTGAGAGTCAACATGCATGGGAAAAAAGGAAATTCGAATGGAAAAATATCAAGATAGTTTTTACATGGTGATTCTTAGTAGTAAGAGAAGAGTTGAGTGATGGGAAGAGAACCAACTATGTTTTTCTTGAAGGAAGCCATCATTGGGCTATGTTTATGTTGTAAATGTGGCCCGCGTGCCTGCAAAAATGGGTTGTGTGCATATGGACCATTTTTCATGATAAGGAAATGGCTTAAGAGCCTTGTGAAGGCAGTTGTGAGAACTCTTGGGGAAACTGAGATGTCATGGAGTGCCCAAATATGAGATTCCTATCCAATTGAGTGCACTAGAGCCATAGAGGGAAATGGAAATTCCCAAGGGATGGTGTGGAAGAGAAGGGGGATCCCACTCCTTGGGTTGTGCTGGTTGAGGGGAAGAAAGTTGGTGAATTGAAACTATTGTTGGAGTAGAACCTCTAGGTTTTGGGTTTCTGAATGTGGAGAGTGGAAAACCAAGAGGGTCACACCTCCTTGTGGACTCGTAGCCTCAACTTGGGACTGAATTGTTGTTGAGAGAAAATGAGCAACAAGTCTATGATTGAAAGGATCATTTTTTGTACGTAGCCAATTGATTATTTTTATAAACATATAAGTTTTTAACTATGATTATTATGTTAATTCCACTATATAAATAGTTGTATTCAAGCAATGTGTTTTATGGATTGAATGGTTTCATTCATGTTTTAAAATATGTTGTTAGTTGCATGTTAAATTATAGTCCTAATTCCCCTTGGTTTATTTATATGTATGGGGTGTTTTAATTTTTCGTTTCTTGTAGGAAGGTACGTTACAAATTGGTCTCAGAGCTTAAGGTTCAACACTGAACTTGTATGGGTCAAGGACTAGTGTGAATTGGGTAAATTCATTTTTGTAGAGTTTAAACTATGACGGATTTGGAGAAATTTATGAAATCAAATTGAAATCCCCATATTTCTAAGCAAATTCAAGTCAAATTTCCCCCAAAACCGTTGAAGAGTTGATCAAGGGTGGAAATATGCAGGTTGCAGAGCTAAAATTTAGTTGGGAAGGTTGGATTTCATGTTTTAATGATGACATAAGAAGTTGGAGAATCGACGCCCTAGATCATTTAGACATTAAGAATCAACGACCGAGATTCAATTGTTGGTTTGGAGAAGTTTGGTGAATTTTGGAGATTTTAATAAACTGATGGTTGAGATGACTTTCATCTTGAAAATCAACGGTCTAGATCCAATGTGGGCTTGGGAAGAAAATTCTAAGTGATAGGATTTCAAAATTTTTTGTCGATGGATTTTCATAAGGTTTTTGCAGAAGACTTTCGAAATTTTTTGTCGATCATCTTTTGAAATATTTTTCCGATGACTTTTCAGATGTTTTTTGCTGAAGGATTTCAAAAGGTTTTGTCGATGTCTTTTCAAAAGGATTTTGTTGAAGGACTTTCAGAAATTTTTTCGATAGTTTCTTGGGAAGTTTTGTCGATAGGTCCTTGGGAATTTTTGTCGATAGGATTTTGGAAGGTTTCTTGCTAAAGGATTTCGAGATTTTTTGTCGATAGGATTTCTGGAAGTTTTCCTAATGGATTTTCGGAAGGTTTTTGTCGAAGGATTTCAAGAAGTTTTTCCAATAGATTTTTAGGAAGTTTTTCTGATGGATTTTTGGAAGTTTTTTGCCAAATGATTTCAGGAAGTTTTACTGATAAGTTTTAGAAAGGTTTTGTCGATGGATTTTTCAAAGGTTTATGGTGAATTATTTTCAAGAAGTTTTGTCGATAGGCTTTCATAAGGTTTTTTCGATGGATTTTCAAGAGGTTTTGTTAATGGTCCATGGAGGAATATTGTCGATGAGAGGCGCCTGTTATATTAAAAATATACTAAAGTAGTGCTGATCAATTTGAAGATGAATTCAACCTGTTTCAGAGACCACTATAGCAATAAACTAGTCAATTTCTATGAATATTTTTAGGATTCGAAGGTCATAAACTTGCAGAGGCATTTGAGGTCCTAAATAGAAATTCCAGGGGGTCGAAATCTCGATAACTGTATGTACGTTCAATGCACAAAATATTTTCTACTTAAATGAAATAACTCGGTAAGAGCTTTGCAATGAGACATTTTGAGCGTAAAACTGAGCTTGTATGAGAAAGTTACATATGAAACAATACATGGTATAAATTATGCACCAGTTTACTTACACAGGGCATAATCCCTTGCTCAAAAGTCAGTTTGGGGCACATGAGTAGTATGTGGAAATCTCATGGCCCCTGGAAGATATCCATGGAGCTAGAATTGGAACTTGGGTGACTGAAATTATACAGGATGGAAGAGAAGACACATGTAGCATAGAGGGATAAAAATGAGAAAATGGTCTACACTTCTACAATACCATAAATATCATCCCAGAGCTCAGATTTGGGAGAGCGAGTAGTCATCGAAAATTTGACTCATAGAGAAATGTGTCTGAAGAAGGAAAATTTGAATGGAGCATCATATTCCAAATCTAAAAGTTATTGTGTGTTCACAATCATAAATGTTATCTACACCTGATATAAAAAACGATTCTGGTTCTTAACAGATTTTCTTCTATAGGTGGTAGAAAATGATCTCTCAGAAAAATGGTAGCGATGAAAATAGGGCGCAAATGAGTAGAAAAATGGTAAAATTTCAAACTTAAGGAGGCTATCAATTTTAGCTCAAAAATCGAAATGAGACATGAGTATAGCCAATGGAGTAATCCACAAGAAAACATGCAAGATGTATTGAATAATTTGAGGAAGTATCTAACTATGTTATAAAGATGCAAGAAAAAGAGCAATTGGACTATGTGGACAATGAAATTGTTCAAGGTGAAAGATTTCAAAATAAATCCAGTTGAAAGGTGAAGACAAGATGCCAGTATTGAGTAAGAAAGAGTGAAGATATTGATGATGATGCCTATATAATGTTGTGAAGGAACATTTTGGAGTGCATTAGCCTTGAAAATTAAAAAGAGGTTGAGTTTTAAATAATAGGGTATTGTGATGAGCAAAGGAACACTCAAGTAGAGAGTGTTGTGTCAAGCTATTATCAAGAATAATATTAGATTATATAAATTCGTATTGTGTGGGTCTATTTTGGATTATAATTCTAGGGTCCAATGGACATGAAGGCAGGGCTGACCTTGTGAATTTATCTAGGACAATACAAATTTACAGAGGGAAGTGCAGAGCTATAGAGCAGGAAATGAAAAGTTGATAAAGGGATTAGAAAGAGTAGATCCAAATTAGTATTAATTTTCTACATAGTTTGAATGGATTGCAAGGGATAATCAATATATATTCTCACATAAAACATGAAGCCAACAAGTGAATAATGTCATCAATGGGCACATAAAGGAAAGGTAAGACTTCATAGCCATGAAGGTAGAAATGTAATGATGGATGAAGATCTTGACACAGAAGAAAAGCAAGGAAATTAGAGATGGTGAGTGAGTCATGGGATGGGTGAGTCATCTCTGAGAGAAGGCATAGGACTTCCTAAAAAAAAATTCCTAGCCGGGAATCAACCACTTCTAAAAATACTCAGAATAAGAAGGCCACTTTTATTATCAAAGTGTGAAGTGGATGTAAGTTATGGGTACAAACATGTCAAGGGATAGGATCATAAAGGTTATTTAGTGAAAGTAAAAATAAGAAATATGACATACCATTGGTAGTAGATTGGTCTTGATTGGACAGGACAAATATTCACAGGAAATTACTCAATGGAGTAAAGAAAACCGTTCAAAACAAATTGAAAAAGACAACGGGGAGATAGAGATAATGACAATGGATGCCATGATTTTGATGGTTAAGATGGTTTGAAAATACTATAGTATCAAGATGATGGTATGATAAAGAGTACATCATCCCAAGGTGTTGCAAGGGTCCAACAAGGTAAAAATTGGGGATGGTTTCCTAAGTTAAAATATTGTCCAATAGGGAATATTGGCTGGAAATTCAAAACAACCAAGTTGAACTTGGATAGAAAAGGTTTGGATCAGAAAACAATGGTGCACAAATGAGCAGAATGATAGTGAATAGGGTTGTAGGGATCTAAAAGGATTCAAGGACAACTACAAGGAGCACAAGAAGCTAAAACATATATGCACTAGAGTGCATGATATAACTAATGTATGATGCATACAATAAAGATAGAATGAATGTGCATGAAATGGGCATGATGAGATTTAATTCTTAATGCATATTGATGTGAATTTTTGCATGTGAAAATGCATGAATATGCTTGTGGCATGCTTGTAGACTAAGAGTAGTATGATATTATATGTGAAATAATGATGTTATAATAATTGAATAAGACTAATGATGGATTGTGTATCCAGGAAAAAAATGTTTATAGCATGGCTAAAAATGATGATGATGTCATTTCTTATGGTCACCATCCGTATGAAGACAAATAGGATGGAAAAAAACGCTGATAAAGAGGTTGAAGAAGAGAGCATGTGATCTTATATGAAATACAAGTTGATCAAGTAGCATCAAGTAATTTGATAACAATCATGCAGGTATGCATGTGATTTCTCATGATGCATAAATGCTGAAGGGAATTGAGGTAAGAATTCCCTCAATTGAATTTCAATAATTGAATTGATGTGTAAAGGTAAAGGTCCTTGAATGTACACATGTTGTGTAATTTTTGTATAAAATTATATGAAATTTGATTTCATATTATGGTATGATGGGTTATGTGATCATAACCAAGTCAAGTCAAGAGACATATTCCAGATGTAACAATGAATATCAACATAGCTAGCCATGTGTGATACCATGATGTGGTTGGATATGGAAGGGCCATAACGCTATACTTGGAGGTAGGGATGAACTTGTGAAAGTTATCTAGGAAAATATAGATTTATAGAGGGAAGGGCAGAGCTATAGAGCAGGAAATGAAAAGTTGATAAAGGGATTAGAAAGAGTAGATCCAAATTAGTATTAAGTATCTACATAGTTTGAATGTCTTGCAAGGGATAATCAATAGATATTCTCACATAAAACATGAAGCCAACAAGTGAATAATGTCATCAATGGGCAAGTAAAGGATGGGCACATAAAGTAAAGGTAAGACTTCATAACCATGAAGGTAGAAATGTAACGATGGATGAAGATATTGACACAAAAGAAAAGAAAGGAGCTTAGAGATGGTGAGTGAGTCATGGGATGGGTGAGTCATCTCTTAGAGAAGGCATAGGAATTACTAAAAATATTCCTAGCCAGGAATCAACCACTTCTAAAAATATTTAGAATAAGAAGGCCACTTTTATTATCAGAGTGTGCATTGGATGCAAGTTATGGGTACAAAGAATTCAAGGGATAGGAGTATAAAGGTTATTTAGTGAAAGTAGAAATAAGAAATATTACATCCAATTGGTTGTAGATTGGTCTTGATTGGATAAGACAAAGATTCACAAGAAATTGCTCAATGGAGTAAAGAAAAGTGTTCAAAACAAATTGAAAAAGCCAAAGGGGAGATAGAGATAATGACAATGGATTCCATGATTTTGATGGTTAATATGGTTTGAAAATACTCTAGTATCAAGATGATGGTATGATAAATAGTACATCATCCAAAGGTGTTGGAAGGGTCAAACAAGGTAACAATTGGGGATGGTTTCCTACGTGGAAGTATTGGCCAATAGAGAATATTGGTTGGAAATGAAAAACAACCAAGTAGAACTTGAATAGAAAAGGTTTGGATCAGGAAACAATGGTGCACAAATGAGAAGAATGATAGTAAATAAGGTTGTAGGGATCTAAAAGGATTCAAAGACAACTACAAGGAGCACAAGAACCTAAAACATATATGCACTAGAGTGCATGATATAACTGATGTATGATGCATACAATAAAGATAGAATGCATGTCCATGAAGTGGGCATGATGAGATTTAATTCTTAATGCATATTGATGTGCATTTGTTCATGTGAACATGAATGAACATGCTTGTGGCATGCTTGTAGACTAAGAGTAGTATGCTATTATATGCAAAATAATGATGTTATGATAATTGAATAAGATTAATGATGGATTGTGTATCCAAGTTTTTTTTTTATAGCATGGCTAAAAATGATGATGATGTCATTGCTTATGGTAACCATCCGTATGAAGACAAATAGGATGGAAAAAAATGTTGATCAAGAGTTTGAAGAAGAGAGCCTGTGATATTATATGCAATACACGCTGATCAAGTAGCATGGAGTAATTTGATAACAATCATGCAGGTATGCATGTGATTGCTCATGATGCATAAATGCTGAAGGGAATTGAGGTAAGAATTCCCTCAATTAAATTTCAATAATTGAATTGATGTGTAAAGGTAGAGGTCCTTGAATGTACACATGTTGTGTAATTTTTGTATGCAATTATATGAAATTTGATTTCATAATATGCTATGATGGGTTATGAGATCATAACCAAGTCAAGTCAAGAGAAATATTCTGGATGTAACAATGACTACCAAAAGAGCTAGCCATGTGTGAGACCATGATGTGGTTGGATATAGAAGGGCCTTAACTCTATACAAGTGCTCAATTGGTCTTCTTAGTTATAATCGATGTTTGGACTACAACCTCTTTTCCAACACTAAAGAGGATTATATTCCTGGTGTTGTGTATGGGTTGAAAACCAAAATATTGAATAAGTAATTGGGAAGAGTTTGGATGATGTTTTGTTGTGTTGGCTAGACCTTCCAACTCACCATGGTGGAACACATGATATTGATATGTGGTATTCTAGAGTCAATGAAAGGATGCATTGTGTAGATGTGGACATGAGTATTGGCACATCAGTTTGTTGACAATGTTTGATTGAATGATGAAAAACTTGGTATGCTAGATAATGCATGTGCAAGGAATGATAGTTTCATTCCATTTAAATGAATAATAGTTGGAAGCGATTGAATTTTTAGAGTAATATAATTCTAAAATCACTTCATGGGATGATTTCAAATGTTGTAATGAGATGATAATGTGCATGAATAATGACAAATTGTTTGGTTGAATGAAATTTGAGAAAATTGCAGGAAAAATGGTCTTGGATATGGAAATGGTGTAAGCCCATAAGGAATACCAATGCCTACTGCTGCAAGAGCCAAACATTTTGAGAAGGAATCTTGTGCTTTGGAAACTTGATTTCCTATATGAAACATATTGAAAAATTAATAAGTGAATTGCTATGATGATATCTCATGATGAATGTATGTGTGTGATATAGATGAGATGATGGTTATTGAAGTTGGAAATATAGGGAAGAAGGCTACTATTAGGACACAGGAGCCCTACGATTTTCACAGGTTACAAACTACCAATCAATGTTTGGTGGTGAGTTGGCACTCTCATTGTATGTGAAAGCCTTGGAAAAATGGATTTCCTGAGAGAATGTGCATTAGTGAAGGGGATTATTGAGCTTAGAGGGTGAGTATATAAAGGAAAAGGAAACTCAAGAATGCATATGGCATGGTAGATGGAATCATGAGGGTGTGTCAGAATGAACAATGAGTTTAATTCTTTGCCATGGAAACTTTTTGAAATAGAGAAATAGCCATATAGAAAAGTGTTGGTTTACAATTGAAAACATATTTCTAATACCTTCTTATATTTTGGAGTTGAAAACTCCTATGAATAAGATAATTGTTATATGATAATGAATATAACATATTTTTTTCATGATGGTTGTATAGGAATAGCTAAAGAATGAAACCATAAATTGAGTACCAAGAAAGAAGAGAATAAAAAATAAGCAAAACTCAAGAACAAGGACATGTAATAAGTAGAGTCAAGTGGACTTGTTGCATCTTGGGAGAAGTAAAGTGGAGCTAAAAGATGCAATGCGGGAGGAACATCTACAACTATTTGAAATTTTGGATATTCTATTATCACAGTTGGATTTCTTGGAGCCACAAATATAAATGTTCCTATTTGAACTTGTGTTGGATCCTTGGAGGGAAGTGGTACATCGTGAGGGACTGCGGTGTAGAGAATGGGGTGAACATCCTTGGGTTGTGTAGGTTGAGGGGAATGAGAGCATGCTGGTTGGAATTACTATGGTAATCGATAATTTGTGAAAGTTGTTGTAGCTAAAATTCCCGTAGCCACATCTCTAATACTTCTCGACCGGTTGTGCACTGGATCCTAGAGGGGAATGGTACAACTTGAGGGATTATAGATCAAAGAAGGGAATACACTTCCTTGAGTAGTGTAGACTGAGTGGAAAGAGAGATTGTTGGTTGGAAATATTGTCATAATTATAAAATATAAAATCATTGTGTATGGTTTTGGGCCAAGGTTCTTATGTATATATGTCTTGGCCAAGGTGCATGTGTATATGTGTTTGGGCTAGAATGCCTGTGTGATATTAGGCTGAAGAGCCTATATTCTTATTAAAGTTTGGAGAGCCTATCATTTTAATACATATGTACACCTGTGTAGTGTTGTATACTAAGGATAGTGCAAAAATAAGGCGGAAGGGATGTAACATCCTTAGTTTTAATCCTCATTAATTTTAACATAATTGTGTAAATGTGATTTACGCTAGTGAGCCGATATGTATCAGGATAGAGCGTCTGTATTGATTGATATGTTCGAGGACCGAGCTATGTAAATTGTACATGGAAAAAATTAATAAAATAATAATTGTTGGTTGCGATACAAGAGGGACGGTAATGATGAGGGGCTATGATTCCATAAGAGAGGGGGGCTAAAGGGGGGATCCAAGGGAAAATCATGTCATTTTCTTGAGCTAATGTGCCATTACCATTTAATCCTCCCTTTGACTTGTTAGACACTCAAACATTGAATTCATGTAAGAGTGTGGGTGTGAGAAGTCACATCCCATAGTTATTGGGAGCATGGGGCTAAAGTACAATCAACATTAGGGAGTGTGAGAGTCAACATGCATGGGAGAAAAGGRAATTGGAATGGAAAAGGAGGACAACTTTTGCATGTTGATTTTGGGAAGMAAGAGAAGATTTGAGTGTTGGGAAGAGCACCGACTATGTTGTGCTTTAAGGAAACCTTTATTTGGCTATGTTTATGATGGAAATGTGGCTTATGTTCTTGAAAAAATGGGTTGTTTTAATGTAGAGCATTTTTCCTGATAAGGAAATGGCTCAAGAGCCTAGTGAAGGCTATCGTGGGAACTCCTAGAGCAGTTGAGAGTTACTGGAGTCCCCATCTGTGATATTCCTAGCCAACTGAGTGCACTAGATCCTTAGATGAAAGTGGAAATGCTCGAGGGACAACATGGCAGAGAAGGGGGATACAATTCCTTGAGTTGTGTAGGTTGAGTTGAAGAGGGATGGTGGATTGGAACTATTATTGGAGTAGAACCTGGGTTTTGGGTTGTTGAATGTGGAGAGTGGACAACCAAGAGGGCCATACATCCTTGTGGACTTGTAGGCTCAGCTCAGGGGTGTCTTGTTGTTGAGAGAAAATGAACAACAAGCCTATGGATGGGAGGAATGTTCTTTGTACACATCCAGTTGGTTATTTTTATAATCAGATAATTTTTCTAATATGATTTTTATGTTAATTCCATTGTGTAAATAGTTGTATTCAAATGATGTGTTTTATTGCTTGAATGGTTGCATGCATGTTTTAAAATATTTTTTAGATGCATGTTAAATTCTGGGCCCGTTTCCCCTTGTTTTATTTTATATGTATGGGGCATTTTAAATTTGTGTTTCTAGTAGGAAGGTACGTTACAATTTGTAGGCCTAGATTAAGCTTCAATAAAATAAACATTACAAGTGGATGGGGTTTTTGAAACAATTTCATCTAGTCATCAAGCATTAGAAGGGAAACACTAATAAGTTGACAGACATGCTTTCAAGGCCACCCACATCCAAGATTACAACTTTGGGAACTCTTATGCACATGGATCCTTTTACCCATGATGCATGCAAAGAGGCATACACATAAGATGAGGATTTTAAAGAGGGTTTTTAGTAGCTACAGGGTCAAATTCATGTAGATGAAGGTGATCGTAAGGATTACTATCATATCTAGAATGGGTTTCTCTACAAGATACACAAGCTTTGTGTTCCTAAAGGTGACATATTGCAACTTATTAGAGAGTCGCACACCTCCAAGGTTGCAAGACATTTTGGTGTTGGGATGATGATTGCTAACTTACAAAAGATGTGCATTGGCCCATAATGCAATAATATGTAGCTCAGTATATTAGAGGATGGATAATCTCTTGTACCAACAATCCCAACAACAAAAATCAAGGTCCCTACCATCCCTTACTTGTACCCACTCAACCATGAGAAATAATCTCCATGGATCTTGTGGGAGGTTTACCAACAACTAGGAAGGGACATGACTATTTATTTTTGGTAATTGACAGGTTCAACAAGATGTGCATTCTTATTCCTTGTAAAAATACCATCAAAGGACAAGAAACAACAAACATGTTCTTTGAACAGGTTTGGGTGCACTTTGGGATACCTAGGAGCATCATCTCAAATAGGCATGCCATATTTCACAGTTCCTTTTGAACTACACTTTGGGAGATGATGGACGCAAAGTTGAAGAGATATACAAAATTCTATCCATAGATAGATGCGAATATAGAAGTAGTCAACATGAATTTGGTGTAGCTTTTGAGGGGTTGCAATTAGAATCATCCAAAGACCTAGAATGAAAATATGATCTATATTCAACACTCTTATAATAGAGCAGTCTAAACTTCTACTGGTAAGTACCCTTTTGAAACTTTCATTTGGTATTTGTCAGCTTTACCCGTGGATGTTGTTTATGGACAACAAGGAGGAGTGAAGGAAGAAATCATGAGAGAAGCATTGAGAGTAGATAAATTCATTGAAAAACTTAGACAAATACATTTGCAAGCACATGAGATGTTGAAGAAGTCACAAGAAAATTATAAGGTGAGTCATGATCAAAAAAGAATTGAGAAGTCATTTAATGTGGGAGACAAAGTTTGGTTACAGTTGAACAAGGAAAACAACATGGTTCTAGTAAGAATATCAAGTCTCTGTGGTATGGCCCTTTTGAAGTGTTGGAGAAGGTGGGAGATAACACCTATAGACTCAATTTACCCCCATACATGCACATTTACTCAATAGTGAATGTGGAGAATTTGAAACTCTATGAGCCTTCCATCTTGGATCAGGAGGAGAAGTATGTACTACCTACCATGGAGGACTTAACACCATATGATTAGGAATATTTGGCAGAAGATATAGTTTTGTAGAAGAAGTCCAAAACTACAAGACATGGGTAGCATGACCTTTGGAAAATTGGGTTGAAAGGACAACTTCTAGGATAAGGAAAATGGTACTCTAGGGACAAGGTAAATGAAAATTTTCCTCACTTCATTAAGTAATGCTTCTGGGGACCAAAATCCTCCCTAAATGGGGGAGGTATGATCCATATTGTGTCATGATACAACTTTTTATCTATCTTGATACTTCCTGGGTGGAAATAATTGGAGGAATTAGCTTGTAGGGTCATTGTAGTGGTAGGTCCTAGTTTGGAAAATTGGGGTAAAAAACTATATGAATTATTTTGGGGCCGTTTTGTGGCATCAAATGGATTTTTTTTGGTAAAATATTTTATAGTACCAAGACAACATATTCTACACACTGAGGCCTTTCCAACGGTGTGATAATTTTCTCAATCAAAGATCGTATGCGGAAGTTATGCCTCCCACAAGTTGACCTACTTGATTGATCAACATAGTATGAGTGGATGCCATGTCAGCACACACTAGTCACATATGTGGTTCTAGTTGCGTGTGGAATTTCAAGAATATTCTAGAAGGTCCAAAAACCTTATCACTAATTGAAGGGTTGAGAAAGTAAAAATCCTAACCCTAGACGACTATTGGGCTATGTTAAATATTGAGCCACTAGGACGACAAAGGATTCCATTGTTTAGCATTGTATTTTGTTCCATAGTTGAGAAAAGCTTCTAGGAGTGGTATTTTGAGAGCATAATAGAGGAGGAGATATTATGTAGAAGCCATACATGCCACAATGTCAAAGAAAACTCCACAATGAGTGCCTCTTTCTTTGTATTTGCATTTCCATAACTGAAGAAAAGAGAGTAGAGCATATGACTCACCTTCTCGATGGGTTTTTTCTCATATTGGGTTTCCTAAGATATATATTTTTTTCATTTGTGTGGATGGTGTGTTATTTTTCTCATTTCATTCAGTTTCATATTTAAATTATTTTCATAATTTCAAGCAATAATCTAGTAATCAGTAATTTGGGATCTAAGAAAGTAATTTGCATAATCTAAGATTTCATAATATTATAACATCTATTGTGACAATCTGTTGTAGTGGAATATCCATGACAATGTATAGATCAATTATGTATTTTATCATATCCTACCTAAGTGTACCATTTTTTTTCTTTGATCTATCTTAAACATGATGACCTGATCCACAGTATTTTGAGAATGACATGAAGGCATAAATATAACAGAGATATATCAAGGAACTACATAGAGATATCACAAGGAACACAGTAATACAATAAAACTCATATTCTATTAGTTATTGTCTAGAATACAAAAGACCATAAAATGCAAAACACACAATCTACCTAGAATCGTGGTAACTTATCTCTGAAGAGAGATGTGTCATCTACTCTCATTCACAAGAAGCTAATTAAAATGAGGCTCCAAAGGCCTTTTTAACATAAAAAATAAATGAGAAAACCATAAACATCCAAACCCTTACCCCGAAAGATGAAATGCCAAAAGGTTTGTGGGCCCGAATGGGGGTAGTTGATACATCAACTTCCCTAGGGTACAAATTTTGCATACAAACTTTTTGGGGTGCTCAATACCTCGTCAGAAAGGTATGGCCGAGGAGTACACATTCTAAAGTACACAATATATCCAAAAAAAGATATATTGGGCACTTCCAAGTCAAAAAAACATTTTTTAGGGCCTCAAAAGGGCCCCGAAAGTTTGGGACCTAAAAAACTATATAAAAACTGCAAAGGTGGACATTGTAATTCGAGCCAATGGAATAGGTGGGCAGCCATTGATGTCCACCTGGATCACCCCCTGTCTCTTGTTTTGTATTCTCTATCAATTTCATTTACATTCTAATTCTTTAATTTTTTAGTATTGAACACTCCTTCCATCTTTTAATACTCTTTCTTTGTCCCTTTTTGACAACTTGGCCAATATTCATGCTCATCTTCTAGTTTTCACCTACTTTGTGCACTTGTCAAATTCCATCATGTTTGTTCTATCATGGTTACTTAAAATGTTGTGTCCTTTATTCCAATTTTTAACTCATTTTATTCTCTTGGTAACTTTCCAAGTTCCCAACCTATCTATTTGATTTCTACATGTCACATATTTCTTGTTACTCCATCGAGTTACTTGGGATCTTCAAGTTAAAACAATGAAATCTATTTACATTGTAGAAAACCAAATGTTTCTATATTATCTTAGTATAATGCTACTCTTCAACACTATAAGTATACATCCCTATCAGACAATGTTGTTGGGTATTTGGTCATATGAAGACTCATTGCATGAACATACCATTGTTATGGCCATTTAAAGGTTCATTGCATGAACATGCCTTCCTCCAAATGATGCAGACCTATGTCATTTTCACCAGTCCAAAAGGTGGGAGTTCCAGTTCTTATAGAATTCCCACCTAGGAAGAAGGGGGTTTCAGACTCGGTGATGATCCAATGCATCTCTTGGTAGAAAATACTAGGATCAGTGAAGAATGTTCATATGCTAAGTGTTGGTCCCGTGATATGATCGATTTTATGACGTTAATTATATCATTTTTGCCGAATGTGTATATGCGTTTTCATGTTTTGAAGAAGTTTTTGAAGAGATTTTGTGTCAAATAGCTATGATCCACACCGGGTATGAATAACTCATGTTTTATGATGATCTTGAGTGTAATTCAATATGTTTTTATGTTTCCAGGAATCTAATTTGCATTTTTTGTGTCACAAGGAAAAATCGTAACTTGTTTTTGCTTCCGACACTCAATCCGGTACTCCATCTGGCACTCCGTCCTACACAAAAATGATGGGCGATTTGGCGGCTATGGTATTGATGGCGAGTGATGGGAGAATCCGAGACATGGGTTTTTCTCGTGCTCATGGCCTCTAGTTACTGAACTCTTGAAAAATACATTTGGGTTTTCATGTTGAGCGATTATTGGCTCGCCTCATTTCAACAGTTAGGGCATCTTAAATGCAATTTACTGTTTTTAGAAGAGGATCAACCCTCCAATGGTCGACCTCTTAACTTGTAAAACTTACAAATACCACCTCAGTGGTCAGATAATAGTTAAGAAGTCGTGTGTTAGAGATAAAGACAATTTTAGCTATGTTTTTCCATTTTCGTTTTGCTAGACTGTGTAAAGCTTGCATTTTTAGTTTTAATGGTGAATTTGCTTTGTTGAAGTTCATGGTGTGCCTTTGAAGAGTAACCACGACTTGCTGGGGGCCCACCAACAGTCTAGCTAACTATCCTATGAGTTTGTTTGTGAATTACATAGCATAAATGTCTTTTTATTTCTTTTTTTGTACATGAATTATCATTTTTGCTTCTTTGTTATATAAATTGTTGTTTATGATTTAATTGGTTTAATTTAGTTTTGTAGGTTATTATGATGAATCTTGTTAATATGCAATGAATCTTTAGTTAGTAGAAGTAAGATTTCAAGCTTAGATACTAACCCCATGTGTGATTAGATAATAGATTAGACTTTCTTTATGCTAAAACGAAGTTTAAAATAGAGTTTTAGAACATAATTTTAATTCATGTTTTCTTTGACAGAGCTTTGGTGGATGGATAGTATTAGTTCTAGTTTTCATTTTTAGATTGCTTATTCAATTACTATTTAGTTTTTGCTTATCTAGTTGTTAATTAATTTGCTTACTTGTCATATGCTAGAATAATGTTTAATTTATGTTTATGAGTATTTCTTCTTTTTGCAATTTGAATTATTAAATAGAACTAGTTTAGCTTACTTCATGCAATTTCTTTCTTAGATTTAGGTTGCAATTTCAAGTTGTAGTTAATGATTGAATTTAGTATAATATGAGTTTGTTTACGTAGTATAGAGTGCAATTGAATTTTATAGCATAATCTATTTATAACTGTTGATGATTAATGCATGATCAATAATCACATGGATATGTAGGATAGTTGTTTCAATATGGCTAAGTTATCATTGGATTGCCTAATTCTCACTTTTCACTTTTCTATTGAAGTCAATATCAAGTTTATTCCTCTTGAATTATCTTTCATTGTTAAATGTCATTGTGATATTATAAGACATCGGAGACATAACCATCAGTACTATATTTGAGTTTTTCTCACTTTCATAGGTTAGAAGATAATTTCTTGCTTTCATAGATCATAAGATAATTTTCTTGCTGTTGTAGGATAGATAGTCTTCTTGCTTTGGTAGATTAAAGAGTAGTTTGCTTATCATAGATTAGAGATTAGTTGTTAATTCCTCTTGCTTTCAATTTAGTAGATTTCCTTTTGTAAATTAGAAGTGGTTGTGAAGATTAGTTTAAGAATAGAGTTCACTTGTCTCTTAGCTTAGTTAGTTGCTTATTGAGTAGTTTTAATTTGTTTACTTGTTGTAGAAGTTATCCTAGGTTAGTTAACTATTTAATTGCTTTAATAGGTTAGTTGCTTACTTGTCTATTCTTTCTTTGATAGTGTAGTTGCTTGTTTATTTACTTGCTTTCACATGATAGTTTCTTATTGAATTTAAGTAGGTTAATTACAAGTAGTTTGTTGTTTCTATTTTCTTATTAGCTGAATATATTGCTTTTGGTTATTGTTATGAATGAACTAGTTTTCTTTAAGTAGGGTTTTCATTTTCTTTATTATAACTATCCATAGATCCTTCGTTCAAAGGTTATGTAGGGTAAAGAGTTTGAGTTTCTTAGTAGGGTTTGATCATTAATAGTTTTTGCTTGAATAGATTAGCCCTTAGATAGCCACTTCCTTAATTAGACTATACTACCAACACTTATACCTTGGCATATATATTGCTACAACTCTAAGTTTACTTACCCTGGGTTGAAAATTTAATTGAGGGTGTTTTTTTGTGTTTTTAGTACATATAGAACACCCATCATTTTTGGCGCCATTGCCAGGGAGTTGTCTCAAGGTAGGAAATAATTAGGAAATAGATCCCTTCTAAACCTTGGCATTAGTTTGGTGGAAAGGGAACTTTAAGACGAGAGGTAAGATCCTGCGAATCTGCTATAGCAGGTTCCCCCTAACCCAATGGTAGTTTTTCTTTTTGTTTTTGTTTTTGTTTTCTTTCATGAATACACCTAGAGATCCAAAAGGTAGATACATTAAATCTAAATCATACCTTTCAACCAAGGTTCCTTTCGAACTTTGTGGGGGAAGGAACGTTCCACTCATAAACTTCGTAGATCGATACCGAAAAACATGAGCTAGCTCAACCCAAAGAGCTAAAGCAGTCTCTGAAGAGACTAGAACAGAGAGCATTATAGAACAAGAATTTGAAGCATCAATAATAGTGGGACAGGAGGTAAGACGACTCGAGCCTTCCGCAGAACCAAACAATACAACCTTTGTTTTCTTACCACCATAAGGATATCCTAAATTTGTGGACATCATCTTTGTGTGAACCAAGTTTTTTCAAATGGTAAGATGAACTGAGAAGCAACCATTAGCTTGAGGGAACTTTCTCAAATCCTAGCAGAAGCCATG
>JASDQU010500833.1:22010-53471 GCA_032191745.1 Picea mariana | reverse complement strand
TTCCTCTTTAAGCAAGTCTTGCTGAGTAATCTCCTTCTTTTCCAAAACGAACTGATGACTTTCCAGATGCCTTTGGGCTTCTAGTCGCAGGGCGATTGGATTAGATTGGTTTTTTGCCCATTCTTTTAGCGCGGCCTTAAGTCTTCTCAATTTTTCTTCCCAAACATAAAACGTGGAGCCATTGACCTTGCTTGTCCAGACGCTGGAGACTTTGTGCAGAAAGTCTTTATCTTGTATCCATGAGGGATTGAATCTGAAGGGGATGGGCCCCTGGCCTTGGTCCTTCCTTAGCTCTAGGCTGATTGGTTTGTGGTCAGAGGTGGTATGGGGGAGAATTTCTGAGGTGGCTGTGAGCCCAAGGGATCGGAATGAGCTTTGGACAAGGAATCTGTCCAAAAGGGCAGCTATATGCCCCGGGCCTACCCTTCTGTTAGTCCAGGTGTAATGCCCCCTGGTCGGATTAATATCCATTAAATCCCATCCTGAGATTAAGTCCTCCACCCATTCTCTAGCTTGGTCCCTTACAATAGATCCTCCTTGTTTTTCCTCTTGGGCCAAAGTTACATTTAGGTCCCCTCCTAGTATTATGTTTTCTAGCTCATTGTCGGCTAAGTAATTTAGGAGGGTTTTCCAGCAATTCTTTTTTTCGTCTATGTGTTGTGGGACGTAGATATTAAAGAGACTTACCATTTGCCCTGACTCTCGATGGAGTAGTTGGGAGAAGATACAATGCATGCAAAGGTCTAAGCGGATCAGATCTATTTTGGAGGCGTTCCAAAGGGTGCAGAGTCCTCCTGACTCGTCTCTGGCATTTTCAGCTAAACCCTGGTTGCTTTTCCATACATTTTTTGAAACTTTCATAGAGTCCTGTTGATTCATCTTGGTTTCCTGAATAAGTAGGATGTCTGTTTTCGTTGCTCTGAGAATGTCCCTGAGCACTTCTTCCTTCTTTTTGCTACCTAGACCCCTACAGTTCCAGGAAGTTAACTTCATTGCTTACTTTGTGGAGGGGATTGGCCTCCTTGGGAGGCCTTGGCTAGCTTCCTGGTTTGCCTTACTATGATCATTTGCTTGATGGTTGGTTGTGCTCCTTTGAGAACGTCTTTGTAGGTTTCCTTGTCTCCTTCCGCTTTTTTGGATTTCCTACCTCTCCCCGGCTTCTTTGGGGTGTCCCAGGCTTCACTCGCTCCTTCTGATTCATTTCCTGACAAGATCTCCCCCTCCTCGATGCCCTGCCTTTGGGGGGAGTTATTTTTCGCCCCTTCTTCTGCTGCTGGCTGGTTTCCCTTGTCTTCGGGGTTCTGGTCTCCCTTTTCTCCCTCTTGGACTTCTTTGCTTGGAGCTGGTTCCCCTTCCTCCACTTCTTTATCCAGGATACTGAAGTTGTTCTCTGTTTCCTTGGTCCCTGAAGATTTGTCATTCGGTGGGACTGTCTGTTCATTTCTTTGGCCCCTCGCTTTGGATCTCCCCTTCCGAGCCTGTTTCCAGCCCTCTTCCCCTTCTTTCTCTGTGGGGGGGTTCTTTGGGAAGTTCCTTTGGAAGTGGCCATATTCGCGGCAACCTCTGCACTTGAAAGGGAGCTGTTCATAATCCAGCTTTTGGTAGTGGTGCCAGTCACCGACTTTTAGTTTTATTGCCTCGGGTAGACCTACCTCCAAATCAACCTCCACATAGATCCGTGCACAGGAGTACTGGTCTCTTGGTTCTGATCGGTCAATGTAGTGACCAAGGCCATTCCCAATTGCTTGCAGCGAGGTGGGGTTCCAGCAGTGAATCGGCAGGTTAGGGAGTCTTACCCAGACAGGAACATCCTTGGGGACTTCGGAAGCAGGGTCAAAACTTGGGGTCCATCTGTTTAAGTAAATTCCTTGGGTGCCCATGAAGTACGGGCCATTTCTGAAAATCAAATCTCTATCCTCCTGAGAGATAAATTTGAAAATGAAGTATCCTCGCCCGACCACATAGCAAGTAACACTATTTGTGATCAACGGCCTCCAGTTTCACTGTATCTAGTTGTCTGTGGATCTGGTTGAGGGCCAGAGTCCCATGAACTGGCCAACAAGTCCTCATTCAGAGAGGGATAGGGCTACTTTCATTGGGAGTTCATGCGGCAGGTCGATCTCTGGTATGGCATCCAGTTTCTTGACAAAGCTCGGAGTTACTGAGGGGGACAACTTCTTACTGCAGGCTGCAACCAGCCGCCGAAAGGAGGTGGAGGGGGAAGGAGGGGGCGACGGCTCCCCTCCTTGAGCTGCCATGGTGGTGCACAAAGGAACCCTAGGCATTACCAGGGCGCGTGGTCAGAGGGCGCGATGACAGTAACAACCACCTTTCTTACACTATATTACCCTCTATCTAAGCCTATTGTACCTATGCTATGTTTATATAATTGACTGTTTCCTCCACAAATACACTTGATGACCTTGTGCATATGCATAGAGAGGTAACTTATGATTAAGGCATGATTTGTTTAGTTTTCTTGATTTAATTGGATTAAATTCTTGATTATGTATGATCCTAATCACTTTGACTCTTAAGCAGCTTGATCTAGTACCTCACTATTCTGGTACTACAACTATAGCACGATCTGGTACTGCAACTATGGCACGATCCAGTACCCACCTATTCCGGTACCAAGGCTCTATCTTCATCTAGTACCAACTCTCTAGCTCTATCCAGTACCATCTCTCCGCCTCTTCCAGTACCAGCTTCATCCGTTACCAGATTGTGCCTATTCTGGCACTAGCTCCATCCGGTACTACCATCACGATGGTTCGGTACCCATAGTCATGACTGTGTTCATTCGGTACTAAACCCCTACATACAATATTATGGTACTAAATGTTCTAATCCGGTACCAACTATGCTAATCCAATACTAGACATAATTTAGAATTTTTGAATGTTTCTAGAAGAAAATCAGGTACATGAGTTTTGTCCAGAATGATGTTTTCATGCGGACACGTGTGTCATAATTCACCCATCTCGCACGTGTGGACCTCTATCTCAGGGGGAATGATTATGCCAAAATTAGTAAAAAACTCAAACTGCCAACGTGCGCCTCGATTTCTGTGCATATGGTATCAGATATAGAAACTCGAATATATGGGTTTTGTCTAGAATATGGAAAATTGAGTAAGAATCAAGCATTTTTTCAAAATTAGAATTGGTTTGGGAGATATGGGCGGATCCCTAACTCGAATCTGCCCAAATTGATAAAAAACACAAATTTGTGGGATTTATACTAAAATTGTGAAAATTGTTTTCTTAGTTTGGGGATTCGGTTTCATCCATTCCTCCATGGATTTTTTGTATAAATAAGACCTCATAGGTCTGAGTGAGGGAGGGATTAGTATGTTGTAAGATTGGTTCTTGGAGAATGATGTACATTGTTATGCTAGGAAATGACATGTTGAACTTTTGATTCACTTAATCAATTGAAGGAATGCAAATGCTATTTTGTGCAATTCATGAGTATATATAAAGTGTTTTAGTCTACAATTTCTTTAGAGGCACCTTGTTGGTTCGGAAAGGGCCCACTTCCCCAACCAAGGTAAGCCTCCTCGTACATGTTTTTGTGTAATTATGTGAGTGTGAACATTTAATAGTTGTTTGTTGTAAATGATTTTAAAAGCATTTTAATTACAGTACAGATTTATTTGATTCTGAATCAGTGTGAGTAAATGGTTACACAGTGAACAGAGTAGATGCTTTCATTTCCATTTCTACAGATTTATATTTAATTGATAAGTGTTTGATAGATGTGTGGAATTGCTAAGTAAACAAATGTTATTATTTTGAGTTTGTGATTGTAGTGTTCTCAGTATGTACAGGAAACAGAGGACTTGATCTCTTATTTTCATGTTCTATAATGAAGTCTCTTAGTTATGCTGACCGTTCCTTGTACTAAAGAAGGTTTGTGTGAATATAACAGAGTTAGAGTTGATTTATGTTTCAAGAGTGATTGGAATTGATGGTTACTCATTGTTTTGATTCCTACAGGAAACAAGATCTTAAGTTTATCTATCTAATTCATAAGCTTGGAATGAACAGACTTATTCCCTAAGATAGAACATTTTTTATTTATTATTTTTTTGAGAAGTTTTGTTATCATTTTTCTCTTCTAAGTTTGAAACGGTGTGAAGCATTTAGATATCCTAAAACAGAGTGTTAATTGTTGTTAGTTTAGTTGCTACAGGGGACATATTCAAAGTCCATCTTTTTATTTCATGAGCCTGTAAATGGACAGATTCGGTACCTGAGCAAAAACCTTTAGATCACATGCCTGTTGGATTCTGTTTATGAGTTTTGTTTTCTGATCTTTAAGCTATGTGAGGA
Organism: Picea mariana; assembly: GCA_032191745.1. NCBI lineage: Eukaryota > Viridiplantae > Streptophyta > Pinopsida > Pinales > Pinaceae > Picea > Picea mariana. The sequence continues at coordinate 49,134 of JASDQU010500833.1, read as the reverse complement.
AGATATATTAAAAAGTTGTAAAATGGAGTATTTTGTTATTGATGGTTTTCTTATCTAATCTATACTAAACAGACATAGGAACCTATCTATTATCGGCACATATAATGCATCAACTCTACTGATTACAAATCTCGGTTGATAATTTATGTTTGGTAATATATTATGCAAATAATTGCACCAACATTTTGGCACCGTTGTCGGGGAGTTGTAAACGGTAATAGGTAGTATTTGAATCAGATTGCTTTAATGGTTTTGGATTGGTTTTATGGATGACCTAAGGGAGGAGAGAAGACGGTAATACATGCAGGAAGAGCCCACGCATCCACTTTGGTGGGGTTGCTCCAAAGTTAGGTTGTCCTCTCTTCTTTTGATGCAAGTGTGTTTTTATTTATGCAAATTTAGTTTTATTTATGATGAGATAACTTGTACGAACAGATAACCTGGTGACATCAGGGTCCCAGTAACGCAAGGAGTTCAAGTTTGGTGTGTTTTATTTTTGCAAATAGTTTTAAAATTCAGATCTTTAAATAATAAATCATTTTTGGGGTGTTGTAAGAACCCTCGAGTACTAATTTGTGTTGTGAGACAAGGATCATCAACCAGCTAGATTAATTCAAGGATGATCAAGAGCTTGAAGAATGTTCCTCCAAGAACTTTCTCGCATTCTAGCAGCAGCTGGGATATCTGCCTCTCAGGAAGAGCATATCTTCATAGCAATCAAGAATCTAGTTGTCTCTCCATAGGAAGATTTAGAAGTCTCGTCGGATTCCTCTTGTCAATTTGTTGAGGAGAATAAAGAACCATGGATAGAATTCAATGGAGAGAAACCATTGGAACCTGAGATTGGGGATTTTTCAGCATGCCTCTCAGCAGATCTTGTATGTACTCCAAAGACCAATCATCTTGAAGAGGATAATATGCATAACATGGGACAGGAGGACATTCAGTGTGACCTAAACAAAGAAGAGAAACAAGAATATAGTGATCCTATCGAAATATGGTTTCAATTAATTATTAGGTCACGCCACTCTCTTATTTTCATTATTGCTTGATTGCATCATCAAAGCAGGTGGTCCTTCATACTCCAGTATGCATTAAAATTTATCTTTTAAACCCGAGTATGGATATATTTCTAACCCTGTTACGCACATTCCTTCACTACAAGTATTCCTATACTTGAAGGACACTTTCTTTTGTTCAATTAGAGTAGGATAGTAAATAAATAAATAAATGTTGCAATGCAACCTATCTTTCATACTTTTCATAAATGGGAATGTCAAAAGCTAATAAAGCAATTAGTTTAAGATCTTTTGTCCCAATAGTAGATTTCTTTTTAAAAGTTATGATGATTTTGTTTGGAATCTTATGAGAAGGGAATCTCTTCATCCTCTGAATGCATACATAATACTGGAAGGATTTCAAAAGCGGAGAAGACATCCTTGTCAATGAAAGATAACACTTAAGGGAGTGCTTCATGACCTATTTCTTCAAAATTCTTCTTTTTCCTTAAGTTGTTAAAAATGATGTATTCGTGCTTTATATTTACCTATCTATTTTAAGACCGCTATTTCACAAGGATGATTAATTAAGTGATATTTTTAATAGCAATTGAAACTGAATGTTAATTCCAAACTATTTTATTCATAGCTAATAATTCAACTTTTGACATTTTCCCTAAATTTTCTATTTTTAAGCATGAATAAAAACCTAGTTTGAATTAATTCTATTGGTTTGTTTTTAGCAAATGTTCACAACCCTATGAGCAGCCTTTTAGCATCTCGCATTGTTTGCATAAGGCCATTCAAAAACTCAAGCATGGGGGAATGGTTGCTGAGACAGTAGTAGTTAGGATTATTATTTTTGTAATAAAAAGGAAGTGCCAACAAGAGTAGCGATCAGCCTAGTTCAAAAAGAGGAGGGTTCTAAATCTCAACATATGGTCATCCAATTACAGAATACCCTCTTGTTACAGAGCTTGGATCCTAGTCACCAAATTCTTTTACATTATTCTGATGCAAACTCAGAGTTCCTGCATCCAGTGTTGGTATTTGTTCCATCTACATGGTTTTTCAGTTGAATCAGATCACATGTCCTCTTCCAGAACACCAGAAAACACCAACTACTTCTACAAGGTGCAGCCTACAAAAGTTTCAAAATCACTACCATCAGGTACTGTGTCAAAATCTCTTCAAGTACTAGAATACAATGTTCACCTCTGTGTTCATCTAGTACCAATGGACACTTCTGTGCTATTTTGATACTGAACCATCTTGTTGCGCTCATCCGATACTGAACCACATCCGGTATTGGACAACGTCTCCACGTTCATTCGGTATTGAAGAAGGAACCTTGCACTATTCTGGTACTGGCCATAACTCTGCACTCAGATGATCCGGTACTCAGGTGATCCGATACTGGTAATAAGGTGTTGGTAGCTCTAATCATATATTCAAGTTTTGTTGCTCGATTTAAGTACTAGGACATATAAATTCAAGAAATTACACTAATTATGCAATAAACATATGGTTACTCTCAATTATTGCATGCTCCCTACCATGAAATTCTGCAAGCCCTCGTATACATCTCCTCGTATAGAAATCATTCATCCTATCACTATGTTTCTGCCCTTTGTTTTGTTCCAGTACCGTCTTGTTTCGGTACTATCTGTTACGGTGTTGTAGAAACATATTCTAATACCAATTACCAATCTAATACTAATGCCAAGGTGATATGATCTTTGTCCGGTGCTTAACATCATTTTCACTTCAAGTAATTGGAGGTATGAGCTAATCTCTTCATGTTCTTTCTATCAATGATCATGTAAGTCTGGTGTTGAATTGTTTTTACTCTCATGTGCATCCTCCTCCTACATTTCTACACTCTACCCTAAATGAATCATCCTTGCTATCCTTTAAGAAGATATTTTCACATTTAGCTCTATATGATAATGGGTGCACCTGTCTTATTACCTCGTCATTTTGAAAAAAGTGATTGCTAATTGAAATATCCATTGAAAAGTGGTGGCACCATTATGTCTAATACTAACCTAGTTGATTCAACAAGTTCTTATCCAAGTTTATCGCTACAAGTTTCTCTTGAGAGGTATTGATGAAAACCTCATGTGGTGGACCGCTCTTGCAAAACCTCAATGAACTTTAATGAGAACCCTAATAAGATTAACTAGAGGGACCTCTTAGTCATTATCCGAGATGTTCCATTATACATTGAATAGCTGAGATTTAAGTTGAATGTGGATGATGTCACCCTTGGGATAATTGAAAACAATTAATTGTGTTCCTAATAACTCTAAAACACTCTCGTACCACCTGCCTTCCTTATACTCTAAAACTGTCAATGAACAGTATACATCAGTCTAAATCTTTTGAGTAATATAATAAAAAGGAAGTATTAGGAAGTACAAGTAAACCCATCAAGGTACTGAACAGGCCTGCTGGCAGCGGGGCCATGCTTTTATGGTACTAAGGTAAACCCGTCGGGGTACTGAACAGGCCTGCTGGCAATGGGGCTATGTCGAGTAAAGGGATTTGAAAAACATAAAGTGGCACACCTAAAACTAAACAAAAACCCTTGGGTCTCATTCTGAAGCATTATCAAATCAAGGCTAGGAGATGACCTTTATATCTCTCGGATGACATTATTAAGAACCTTCAAGTATCCACTTTAGAGTTCTATCTTTAAAATAAATATGTTTGCATGAGAAGTGGGACCCTCAGTATATGTAATTCACTTTACCTAAGCAAGAAGAGCTTCATCTCTAAAAACTTGGATAAGAAACGAGTTAATCATCTTGGGATGTATTCTTTTATGTGTTCCTTTCTTCAAATGAGATCTAAACTATGCTTATATCACTTTTATTTTAAAAAGGTAATCTAGCCAGGGGGAGCTATTAGTCAAAGTCATTATGAAAACTATTGGCCACTATCCTATAATCATATTAGAGTCACATCCATCCCTTTCTCCTAACTATGATCCACAACAAATTGGATAAGACTTAACGTCAAATCACTAACAGATCTAATCTATTACTCGACTCCACTTTTCCATCATAAATACTTTTCCATGGGTAAGAAGTGTGAAGCATAGGCCAACAAGTAGCAGGAACTTAGGATGGAACATCAGGGAATGCTTGATCGAGTGAGGAGTACCATCAATTTTGAAATTTTGAAGATCATTGTTGCATGAGGACATGCAATGACTTAAGCATGGGAGAATGTTGAGTCTCCATTTTGACACCTTTATTACACTATATTACCCTCTATCTGAGCCTATTTTACCTATGCTATGTTTATATAATTGATTGTTTCCTCCACAAATAGACTTGATGACCTTGTCCATATGCATAGAAAGGTAACTTATGATTAAGGCATGATTTGTTTAGTTTTCTTGAGTTAATTTGATTAAATGCTTGATTATGTATGATCCTAATCACTTTGACTCTTAAGAAGCTTGAACTGGTACCTCACTATTCCGGTACTAAAACTATAGCACGATCTGGTACTACAAATATGGTGTGATCCAGTACCCACGTAATCCGGTACCAAGGCTCTAGCTTCATTAGGTACCAGCTCTCCAGCTCTATTTGGTACCATCTCTCTGCCTCTTCTGGTACCAGCTTCATACGATACCAGATTGCACCTATTCTGGTACTAGCTCCATCTGGTACTACCATCGTGATGGTCTAGTACCCATAGTCATGACTATGTTCATCCGGTACTAAACCCCTACCTACAGGATTCTGGTACCAACTGTGTTAATCCGGTACTAGACATAATGCAGAATTTTTGAATGTTTCTTGAAGAAAATCGGGCACATGGGTTTTGTCCAGAACGATATTTTCATGCAGATACACGTGTCAAAATTCACCCAGATCGCATGTGTGGACCTCCAGCTCAGGGGGAATGATTCTGCCAAAATTAGTAAAAATCTCAAACTGCCAACTTGCACCTTGATTTCTGTGCATATGGTATCAGATATAGAAATTCGAATATATGGGTTTTGTATAGAATATGGAAAATTGAGTAATAAGTGGGCAGTTTTTCAAAATTAGAATTGGTTTGGGAGATATGGGTGGAGCCCTAACTCGAATCTGCCCAAATTGATAAAAAACACAGATTTGTGGGATTTATCCTAAAATTGTGAAAATTGTTTTCTTAGTTTGGGGATTCGGTTTCATCCATTCCTCCATGGATTTTATGTATAAATAATACCTCATAGATCTGAGTGAGGGAAGGATTATTATGTTGTAAGATTGGTTCTTGGAGAATGATGTACATTGTTATGCTGGGAAATGACATGTTGAACTTTTGATTCACTTAATCAATTGAAGGAATGCAAATGTTATTTTGTGCAATTCATGAGTATAGATAAAGTGTTTTAGTCTACAATTTCTTTAGAGGCACCTTGTTGGTTCGGCAAGGACCCAACACCCCAACCAAGGTAAGCCTCCCTGTACATGTTTTTGTGTAATTGTGTGAGTGTGAACATTTAATAATTGTTTGTTGTAAATGATTTTAAAAGCATTTTAATTACAGTACAGATTTATTTGATTTTGAATCAGTGTGAGTAAATGGTTACACAACGAACAGAGTAGATACTTTCATTTCCATTTCTACAGATTTATATTTAACTGATAAGTGTTTGATATATGTGTGGGATTGCTAAGTAAACAAATGTTATTATTTTGAGTTTGTGATTGTAGTGTTCTCAGTAGGTACAGGAAACAGAGGACTTTATCTCTCATTTTCATGTTCTATAATGAATTCTCTCAGTTATGTTGACCGTTCCTTGTACTAAAGAAGGTTTGCTTGAATATAACAGAGTTAGAGTTGATTTATGTTTCAAGAGTGATTGGAGTTGATTGTTAATCATTGTTTTGATTGCTACATGAAACAGGTTCTTAAGTTCATCTCTCTAATTCATAAGCCTGGAATGAACAGACTTGTTCCCTAAGATAGAAGCTTTTTGATTTACTGTTTGTTTGAGAAGTTTTGTAATCAGTTTTCTCTTCTAAGTTTGAAATGTGTGAAGCATTTAGATATCCTAAAACATAGTGTTAATTGTTGTTAGTTTAGTTTCTATAGGGGACAGATTCAAAGTCCATCTTTTTATTTCATGAGCCTGTAAATGGGCAGATTCATTACGTGAGCAAAAACCTTTAGATCACATGCTTGTTGGATTTTGTTTATGAGTTTTGTTTGTTGATCTTTAATCTATGTGAGGAAGATAGATTAAAAAGTTGTAAAACAGAGTATTTTGTTATTGATGGTTTTCTTATCTAAGCTATACTAAACAGACATAGGAACCTATTGTTATCGGCACATAGAGTGCATCAACTCTACCGATTACGAATCTTGGTTGACAATTTATGTTTGGTAATATATTATGCAAATAATTGCACCAACACTCTCTTTCACCTTATGTAGAGCACATTATGGAGAGAAGTTCAGCGCCTTCTATGAACACTATTTTTCATTATTCTCGAGTACTAGTGTGTTATTCGGATTATTTTGTGGATATGGAGGGATCTACATATTTGGATCCCCATGATCAATGTAGATCTTTGGAGAATCATTTTCCATTGGTTCTTGAGTTCAAATATCTTCCGCGTGGAGTTCACATGAGCACTTGGACATGGGACCCTAGTTCACAACGGAAGTTGGAGTACTTCAACATGATGGTTTTCATATCTCCATGGGACCATGATTCTCTAGTCTACTTCAGTACTATGATCCACACTTCTCGATGGGACCCTGGTATATGGTGTTACATCAAGCATTGAGAGCAACGTTTTCATAAGGGGGATGGAATGTTAGGTAGCTAGAGAGGTAGTGGGTGGGGGAAGAGGGCCCATAGTTATAATAGTAGAGACCATTCAATGTAAGGTGGACTAGGTCCACTATAGTATTAATTAAGGCCCATTATGGTAGTTAGATATAATAAATGTAAGAGAACTTCTTAGAAGGTTCTACTTCTAGAAGGTTACTCCTCTAGAATGTTCTTAGATGGTTGGTAGCACTATATAAAGGGGTCCAAATAATGTAATGGGATATGAAGAGAAGTATTGTATTTGGAGCGATAGCTCAATAGGAGGATGCCCCCTTGAAGAGGTAAGTGAACAAGAGAGGATCCTTCCATAATATGATCCATTGTATGGTGTTGCCCTACCTCAAGGGTTTTCTATAATAAAGTATGGTTTTCATATATTCTTCTTGGATCTATTCTGGTGTATTTGTATTAAGATCTTGGGTTCTTAACAAAGGATGTTAGACTCTGACTAACATAAATGTTCCAACAATGATGAAAGATGTCAAAGAAGGTAAATTTTTCAATGAGAAGGAAAGACGTCGATGAGGGAATGGTTTTGACAAGGAGGAAATACATTGATGAAGGGAAAGGTTCTAACACGGAAGAAAGACTCTAAAAAAGGGAAAGGTTTCAACAAGGATGAAAGACTCTAACAAATGGAAAAGGTTCCAATAAGGAGGAAAGATGTCAAGAAAGGGAAAGTTCCAATGAGGAGGAAAATATCCAATGCAGGGAAAAGGTTCTAACAAGGAGGAAGACTACTAAAAAGGGAAAAGTTCTAACAATGAAAGGATTTGACGAAGGGAAACGTTCCAAGGGAAGGTTCCAACTACCCTTCCTTAGAAAAAGGATAAATTATTGACACTCCTCAAAGACCTTGGCGAATTATCTAAAATAAAGTGTTCTCATGTGTTGACACAACTAGTTCCTCACCCATTAGGCCTCGACACTTCAATTGAAACACACCATAATGTGTTTTCTCAACAATCTCAATGATAATGTATTTGTGTCAATAGTATGTTTTTTTTTTCTATGCCTAGCTCATATCAAAATTCATAGATATTACAAATTTTCCAACCCTTTGGATGAGCAAAATCAAATGACCAAACCTCATCACTTTGTTGGGTTAATTTTCCCATGGTAAGACAAGGTTGTGAGAATATGAGCTTATACAAAACGGTTCTTTGAAAGAACACTTGCATGGTAGGATAAACATAATCATAAACATGGCACATTGTTTGCAAGCAATCATGATAGATTGTCATGACTCCATGCATTAGATCTTCACCAATGATAATAGATGGAAATGCCAGGCCATTTTAATCCTAAGAAGTTGAGGACTTTTGTGTTGGATATATCCATTTTTCAATTGCCACTACTCTTATTTGTGGCTTTCTCACTTCTTTTTTTTAGAAAAAATTCTAGAAGTAATAGAAATGGAATTTATTGTTCTGAAAGAGAATAGTAATTGAGTGTTCAAGCTTGAACACGATGCATTTCTTCATAAGTGAAGAGTTTATAAAGACATTCTCTTACCAACATCAAATTTATCTAACCTCCTTTATTTAATTCACATGTTATCAATAACATAAGTTTTGGAATTATTTACATAGGTAAACCATTAAATGAATCAATAATATAAGTCAATAAATTACTTCAAAACTAACTCAAAGGTGAGAAAGAGAAAGAGTTTTTAGCATAAATGAAAACTTTAGGAAACCATGAATTACATGATAATTTGGTCCCTCTATTGTGTTGTTATTTATTTGCATGGAATACATATTTGGTAGGTAATGGTGGGTAGGGAAGAAATAAAAAAAGAAATGCACCACTAGGAGCCTCAAAACAAGGACCGAAAATGATGAACTCCACTAAACCAAGAGCAACATTACCACCAACATTATGTAAACGAGAACAAGGGAAAGGAAGTGGGCTTTCTGTTTTTCAAAAATCATTCCTATGCACATGGGGACTATACATGGGGAATATGTATCCATAGTAGTTGCAGCATTAAATGTTGCATGGGTGGAATGTCACATTCATATACGTGCTTAAAATTCAAGGGGAAAGCATACACACATGTGGACCATAGAATGGGAGGGTATAAGAACGTCAGATTGAAGGGACCACCAGAGGGATGAGGCATCGAGTTCTATTAGGATATTTAGACACCAAGAGTTAGTTAAGGTCAAATTGTTCTATTATAATGTTATCTTACAGTGTACTTTTAGTGTGTTTCTTTATTGTGCTTTTGTACTTTAGCAATCCAAAGGTCACATTCATGTCTCATGCATGATTGATTTGACGGTTCAAATAAATTCTCGATATTAACAACACTTGATCCGTGATTTAATATCCAATGGTCCATGATCTCTATTTAAATAGCATGGGGGTCATTTGTCAATGATCAATTGTGAGAAATGTTCATGTGAAATATTCTTTTTTCATTAATCAATTGCCTCAAATGGCTAAGTAGGTTGGGGGCATGGATCATTTCCCTCTTTGAGAGTTTTAACCATATAAACACTAATGTATCGATCTATGATCTATGTGTGAGAGTTTTTCTTAAGGTGTTCGAACTATGTCAATATGTTTTTCTAACATGGAATCAAAGCTCCTATGAAGATGCACTCATATTGTTAACTAAGATCTTGAACCTATGTCATTACATGCAATATAAGGCTTGTGGTTTCTGAAGTTTTTTATCATTTATAAACTAGTCAAACTTTTGTAGTGCTTTTAGAACGTCATTTTCAACAAGGAACACCTTTCGTTTCGTGAGAAATGGCTTTCACTTGTGCAAGATATGGTCATTTCTCTCGGTGATTCAACAAAGGAAATGAAATTGTTTTTATAAAAAACTTGGTTACAAAATTTTCAGCATAGCTCTGAGTTAATTTAGCATTTTTTAAACATGTATTGAGTTTCTCATTGCTAATTTGTGTGTGCTCTTAACACTCTGTACTTTGAGTGAAATTAGCGAATCAGAAACAGAGCCAATGGTTGAGATTACTCTTGATGCCTTTTTTCGGCTAATGATATACTAATATTCCATCTTTAAAAAATATTTCTAGCAATATATTGTGCTTGTTTTGTGGCTCTGCACTCTTTTTGTGTTGTGGTTGTGTTATCACACAGTTTGTAGCGATGATAAAAGGATAAAGGTTGAGGATTCAAACTGACGTAACATGAACCAATCCCACCTAATGTCACCACAATAGGATGGTTCTTTCTATTTAGGGTGGTAAGGCCCAAGGGAGACGTCCCCGGTGACCTGGGGTTTTGAGAAGGCAAAGGATTATAATACAAGGATAATTTCCCCCCTCAAAAGTCACCACCGAGCAGATAGTCCAGCTAAACAGCCAATAATAAAGTAAAACCCTCAAAGAGATAAACTTGTCTAAGACAAAGCAAAAACAAACTGATATATGCAAGCTAGTTCAATGGGTTAGTACTTCATATAAATCAATGACTATCTGATACGCATATAAGCAATTTAATAATAAATATTGACGAAGTCAATGTTTATAAAATAACAATGAAAATTATGTCACTTCTTCAATAAATGTTGGAAAAATATGGCATTCAATGCAACAAATCAATACTTCATTCAATTAATGCATTTAATCACCATTCAATTGCTTATAAGGAAAAAGTTTAGCTGCACCAATGATATTATAGCTAAAGATGACGGCAGCAATAGGTTAGTTAGGTTAGTTCCTAGGCTAGGGTTAGTAGTTAGGGTTTGATTCAAGGTTTTGAAAAGGATTGTGATCAAGTTCACTTCAAAGCAAGAGGTCTTTAGATCAGTGCCTTAGGGTTAATGGAGTCAAAAGTGAAGGACGCAAGAGCTGAAGGATCATGATAGTACAGCTAAGGACTAGAGGGAGAAGCTTTGAGGTGTTGCTAGAGCAAGGCCTCAAAGTCAAAACCCTAAGGGAGAGAGGCTCACCTTGGTGTAGCAGAACTAGGCCTCGGTGCTCTCTCCTCCTTCCTTAACTCAATGGCAATCACGGCTAGCTAAAGAAATAGCATAAACCAAGACAAGAGGGTTTGATGAAGCAAAGTGTTGCTACAGYAAGGCTCTACCAACAAACCCTAGAAAAATCRGCCCAAAGTGTAGAAGACCTAGGCTTTAAGGYRTCTCSTTCTTCTCAGCTTGTAAATAGTAAYGGCTAGCAAAAAAGGAAGAAAGAATGAGAGTGTAGCTACRKMTAGGCTCTCTCCTTCTTCAAACAATGGCTGAAAAATCTCTCAATGGGGACATGAGAGGACATGAGACAAGGACCTACTTGTGTGCTTGTCACYTAGGKTTTATTCARCAAAATTATAARTATATGCAAGAAATAAGTAATGCAACCATTCAATCAAGAAGTTTTGCAGAAAAATACTTACATATCACCAAGAAAAAGCATAGCAAACCCTAGTTGTAACACCTTCCATTAAGAGAAATGCCAAAATATGCCAAGAAAGTCTTCCTTCAACAAGTGTGCCTCACAAATTCAGCCGATAACCCAAGAGAGGGTGCAAATTTCAGACCTCGCTATGAGTGACTGTGAGATGATGAAAAAATGAAGGTAAAAATCATTCATTTATACAATACCATGACCTAAATTTACATTTTAGGTCATGAAAAAGGCCGACAAGGCCAAAACACTAAATCATATTGTTTTTACATTAAAATGTCAAATTAAAACCCTAATCAAGCTAAAAAGAGACGTTAAGCCCCTCTAAGGGAGACGTTATCCCCTTCTAGGGAAAATGGAGCATCCTGGAGAAAAACGTTAGCCCTTCTTAGGCTTCTCCAACCTGCCACACGTGCCAATACTACCCAGTCTGCCTCCCAAGACATCCATAAGGCTGGATGATGTCATGGTCATCATGGGTGACATCCTAGTCCTTCCAAGGCCAACGTCCCACTGAAAAAGAGCCAATCCCCCTAGGTCAAGCTCTACCAGGGTGCCTCTGGTGGAACATCCTCCTCTTCTCCGGTGCAAAGCCCCTGATCCATCTTTGTCCTATCTTTGCCCCTTGATGGGGTCTCAACATCCATCTGATGGGCTCTTCAGCCCCATGGAGGTCCGAAAGGATCATCTCCCCATGTGTACCGGTCCAAAATGGTACATGTCTGTCGGGCATGATCCTGCACATCAAAAGCTACGCCCTCCATGGGATCATAAGTCACATGGATCATAGCAATGTCAATCACATCTCATCATCAATATTATCAAACATGTGCATAAAATCCCTAATACATCAGTTAAAATATCAAAGACATTACACAAGCCTGCAATACAAGTTTGGAGAAAAGGACATGGCGTCCTATTGGGCTAGTGCCCAATGGAAAAGGAAAGTTCTCGGAAGAAACCTCATCCAAGCCATGTAAGTGGGTGATGTGGTCATGGGATGTCCAAGCATCTGGGTACAATGAGGGCCAAGGATGCAAAAATGTTACCTATGGGTGACTTTGTAGAAGGCGAGTTATACTTGTCCTGGATGCATTTTTTCCAAGCCCATTCTTGCCTTTTATTCTTTATTTATTTTTTGTTCAAGAGCTAATCAAGGGACATTGCCCTGGCGTGGTGACCAGTGGTTATAGCGTTACCCACAAGTACTTTCACATAAATGAGAAGGTTGGCTCGTGATGAGACCCCCTTTCCCTTGGCCATGCAACCAAGAGTCACTACCCTGGCATGGTAACCAGCTGGTGGTAATGTCATACTGCTAGGTACCCATGGACCTAATAGTCTGGCTCATGATGAGACCCCCTATCCTCTGATCATGTTTTGTTTTATTATTTTTTCGGGTCCCTCTTGTTTCTTGCTGAGAATCCTTTTATTGCTTTCTCGGGGATCCCTAGGCAAAGCATCTCGAGGTTTTATTCTTAGGCTTTTATCTTTTACCAGCTGCTTTTACCTTCTGGGCCTTTAGCCCCTTCTTCCCATGAGGTAAGGTGGAATCCTGCAAATAGGTCAACCCAGTGCCCGAACAAGTGGAATGGGGTAGGTGAGCGGGAAGCAAGATGAAAAAGTGGTGATTTGAAGGGAGCGGACGATGGCTTTTCATAAATCCCCCCAGTGGAAAACCAAAACCTATAGACACAGGCTTGCTAGGGCACCCTGTCAACCCCCCCAAACATGGTCAAGTGGGCAAGTGTAAGATCCAAGAAGTTGTTAGAAAATAAAAGGCATTAGATGCACATATTCGAGGGTTTTGACGATCAAAGTGACACATACCATGATACCTGGACTAATTACCTCATGGAGCAAGAACCATCTCTGACACAGGACCAAGCCGATGGTGATGGATGTTGCTGCTGCTGAAAAGATAAAGATGTTGGAAGAAAGAAAAGGTGGGCCCTCCAGGGCCATGCTAAAGTCAATCCTGCTCTCGATACTCCATGTCTAGGACCTGTGGAACTCGAGACATGATCTCGTAGCTATCCCTAAAAGTGGGGGATAACAAGTTGCAAAGGCTTCAAGATCCTTTCTATCGTGCCAATTTTTAAAGCCAAAGTCAACGTAGGATATCACATTTCCCTTCAAAAGTTTTACTTAAAAAATTGTAAAGAGTATATAATTTATAACTAATTTTTTGTTGTAAAGTGTTACCACATCCCAACCAACCATGAAGTGACACATAACCTTGCACAAAAATTGACACGGTGACCTCACCATGCATGAAAATAGATATAACCACTTCACCATGCACAAAAATAGAGACAAACACATCAACACACCATGTCAACACTTTGCCACGTCAACACTTTTCCACGTCAACAATCCAATCAGCCTACCACATGGCACCTTCACAAATTGTGAGGTTGACCCCTTCATTGGCAATTTGGAGTTTGACAATGATTTTCAAATGGGCATAGCTTTATTATCCAACCATTTGGAATGAGGCACTCTTATGATCAATTTCTGAAAATTTTGTTGTTTTGAACTTATTGTTGTACAATGTTTATAAAAATTGTCCTCTATTTCTCGTTTTGTAAATTTTCAAGAGGCGTAACTTTTGCATTTAAGCACTTTTTTGGGTGTCAGTTTTTTAAGGGTTTATTTTCTCAAGGATCCTTTTATCTTAACAGTCAATTATGTTTTTAGAGTGAACTTACTTCCATATTGTAAAATGGTCATTTCAAGTGAAATCATGCTTACAAGTACTAATTATTTCTTTTGGAAATCCAATATGGAGGATTCATTGAAAAATAAGAAACTTCATCATCACCTTATGAACAAAATTTGTCCCCGTGAATTGATTGAAGAGAGCCAAGTGGGATAATTCAAATGACTTAGTATGTGGACTCATAGGAATGTCCATCTCAAATGAATTCAAGTTTCATCTTCAAGGGGTTGAAACTCTGGATGCAGCTTGGACAAAGTTGGAACTGTGTTTGGTAAACACAACCAAATCTAAGCCACCAACTCAAAAATCAATGGATTGCCTTGAATCCTAATGATTTAATTGCATTTAAAAATTTCTTTCAAAGTTTAAAACACTTGGACTCTTGCTTCTAGATTGTCAAATCAAGAAAGATGATGATCCACAAAGTTTTTCTATTCTTTCTAAACCTGGAAATGTCGACTATGTATTTGTATCCACCTTTCAATCTACTAGAGAGTCTTTCTTAGTCAAGCCACTACTTACAAAATGCTCTATTTTGAAATATTTAGTGATCGTCTTGTTCGAGATAAAGATAAGCTCTTGCACCTTGGATTGATAATCACTACAAGTACCTTAACAAGGCCTTAGTGGCATAATAGAAGCAAGGCCCCAAACATCTTAAGTAGTAGCAACGTCTTTACAACAACAAAAACAAGGGTGCTAAATCCCCCAGCCTTCTTCTTCCCTTAATGTTGATTAAGGAGCTAAGCCAAAAGGAAAGAAGTTTGACAAGCATTGCAATTTTTGTGGATGAGACGGTCATTAAGGGTCACATTGTTTCAAGAAGATGGAAAACATTAGAGCAACCATGAAGAAGAACAACCTTCAGTTTGATAACTCTTCCTCTTGTTCCTCAAAAGGACATGATCTCTATTCTTCTTGTTTTTCTTTCAGTGCATCAAATTCTCAAATGGATTATTGATTCAAGAACTTATTATCATATGGCTAAGGATCAAGCCTTTTTTTCTGTTATAAATTAGTATAACACCAAACAAATATTTGTTGGTGATGATATATCTCTAAGTGTTGTAGGGCCAAGAAAGGCTCTGTTAGCACCAAAAAAATTGCAAAGTCAATTTTTTTTTGGCAAAAATGGTGTTTTGGGTGAAGACATTTCATAATGATGGTCCATTTTGCAGTGCCAACACTTATTTTGTAGCACCTGTGAGTTTCATATAGCACTCTAACTTATTTTGTAGCACTTGCGAGTTTCATAGCACTTTGAAATTCTAGTGATTTCATAGTGCCAGCTTCGTCAACACTAGAGATATGGACGGTCAAGAAAGATTCTATTAACACAAAAAAATTTGCAAATAATGTTTTGGGTGAAAACATTTCATAATGATGGTCAATTTTACAGTGCCAACACTTATTTTGTAGCACCTATAAGTTTCATATAACACTCTAACTTATTTTGTATAACACTCTAACTTATTTTGTAGCACCTACGAGTTTCATAGTGCCAGCTTCGTCAACTCTAGAGATATGGACTTTCGAAAAAAGTTGTGAGTTTGGAAAACAAATAAAGGAGCTCTCGGGTCTCTAAGAGGAGACCACAAAAGGCAATCTTTACTCAACGAATCAAATAGGGGTTGGAATGCTCCTCTATTTAAAGACCGGTTACCATGTCTTTCCCACCCATGTGGGATAAATCCCATATAAGAAATAAAATCAAAAAACATTTCTAAAAACCCCAGTGTACCAGGTGTAGGAGGATAAACTCCCATCGTAGTCAAGTCTCAATTGTAAAGAAGAGTGGCGACAACGCAAAATGTCTAAGAGAAGGAATCTACAAAGAAATCTCGCGCCAGGCATCGACAGCACCGAGCTCAAATCACAAGTCGAGACTGAGAATTGTTTTGCCAAATCATCCATCAAACACAAGGCATCGCACATGTCACCTGATATAGCCAAAATTCACAGTGCCACGAAGGAAACCGCTGACTTCAAAAAAATTATAACCCAGATGTCAATGATGTGGTGCACAGGGGTTAAAAGGTAATTCCACATGGAATGCTCGAATTCGAAGAGGAACAGTTCATTTCTGCGAGAGGAGTTGCAACTTATAGAAGGAAATTGAGTTCAAGTTATGCGTACAACAATCCATACCAAGTATATTCCATGTTTTACATGTATATAAAGTAAGAGTTCAATAGCTTGCGAGATGGATTGAGCATATTTTTCCCTTCTCCTTATTGTTGTTGGTAATGTTCGTTCTGTAACACTTGCAAGGTTTCTTTGTTACATTCTGGGTAGTTGCAGTGCTGATAAAATCAAACGATGTTCTAAGCAATCAAACAGCATTGAAGGGAGAAAGAAAGATTCAATTTCTTATTGGTATCATATTGGTTTTTGTGGTCCACATGGTTGGAGTTTATGGTGATGAACTATTGTATCCACTTGTTATGCTTCCTCTAAAACCAATATCATCCTTTTGGCATGCATTGTTCACCATTTTGGTTAATGATACAATGGTGCAGAAAATGCAATCTCTGTGAGTGTTTGAGCAGGGTGATACTGTATAGGAGCCGATTTATAGAAGAATCTGCACATTTCATTGCATTTGTTTCTTATGCATCTTCACTTCCTTTTGAGACATATGAGCAGTCGTACTGTCATTGGTTTATACAGATTGTGCCTCAAATAAATTGAATTGTACAAAATTATCAGTCACTCTTCCTCAAAGATGGAGGAAGAAAATCAAGAGGCTGGACTTGATTCAACAGTTCTGCCACATAAGGTTGAGCATTTTTCATTGCTAGACTGGATGGCAAGAGGAAACCCAAATCCAAGAAAATAGATTTCTCATCTGAGGACAATTGTTTTATTGATCAGTCAATTTGTGGTGGATGGTTCATTTGATGCAGGTTACATGATCATGGTAAGAGTTGGAGAAACTGACACAATATTGCAGGGCATTGTATCTGAACCGGCGCTATTTGTGCCCATTTCAGAGGCAAATGACATTGCACCAAATGTAAAGTTGATAAAGAGCGATGAAAGCATTATTTTTCCTGAAACCCCAAACACTTCAAATTCTGTGTATGTCAGGAAACAGAGCCATGTACCAATGTTGTTATCTCCAGTTCCACATGCTATACAGATATCATCTCTTCGAATGCAAAAACAGATTGGCTCGGGCCCAACAGATATGAAATGTTGTCAACCGGATTCAAGCCCATCCAAGTCTACTTCTATTTCTGAGGTTGTTTCAAGGTTTCCATCACAAATGCTTGCATCTAATGCTCCAGCAACATCATCAGTTGGTGTACAAAATCAGATGGAAACTCCTGAGAGGATTTGATTTGGTCAAAAAGATATGGTTTCCCATCAAGCATTTGTGGTTCCACTCACAACAACAGAAGTCTTATGATTAAGGACAAGCCTATACAGAACTTTCGCAGCAAGCAGTCTTTCCACGCTGTGAAAGTACACCATGCACTCCAAGTCATCATCCATTCAGCCTCCAAATGGAGTGGACGTGCCAAATCATTATTGTAACACACCCATGGTGGGGCATAAAAAATTTATTTCTCCTTAAATAATCAAATCCTCTATCCATGGTCTCTAATTTGGAAATCGGAGCCTAGCCCCTTTTTCTTCGGCGACCATCGCATATGACCACAGGCTATGACCGAACGCCAAGGCCACAGGCGCCTATTCCGGCGCTTCGGAACTTTTTGCTTCGGGAGTTTATGATTCATCATACGCCAATTCCTTCGAACTCCAAAGTGGTGAAGTTCCGAACTGGCACAAAGGGATCAACGGTCCCTACTCTCCCTCAAGATTAACGACCCTCAATGACTTCGGGCCTCTGGGGTTCAGCGGAATTCGAAGAACCTCCTCGCAAAACCTCTAAAGTACTAATCCTCCGAAGTGCACCATCCAACGCCGCGTGTCCTCGGGGATTTTGACGGTCCTGATTCACTTTGGGACTTCGGCGTTCAGGAGTCTCAGACGCTCACATAACCTTTCCTCCCAGAATTCTAGATCAAGCGCCAAGCATCCGTTGTAAATCAACGACTTAGTTTCATTTTGGGACTTCGGCATTCGGAAGCTTCAAACAGTTCTGCAGCCTTTTTCTCCCGGAGCGTTTTCTTCCGGAGTCAAGGATCGTGCACCACGCGTCCTTCTATATCAACGGTCGTGGTTTACTTCAGGACTTCGGCGTTCGGGAGTTTCTACCCCTCCACACTCGCTTTCTCCCGAAATGCTTTCACCCGAAGTTAACGATCTATCGATGCGTGTCTCCCACAAGTCAACGACCACAAATCACTTCGGCTATTCGGGCTTCAGGTGTTTCGAATACTCCAACTCCTTTCTCCTCCGAAGTAGCTATCTCTCGAAATGGAAGATCTACCGACACCTGTCCTTAGCTGACGGACGACTCAAATGAACTCTGCCTCTCCGGCCTTCGGGAGTTCTTGTTCAACATATCCCCTTTTCTCCCGGAGTGATTTCACCCGAAGTCGACGATCTGTTGACACGTGTCCCTTTTGTCAGATCGACGGTACAGAAGGACTCTGTTACTCCGCGGATTTCCAAAGGAGCTCACGACTATCCACCTAGCAACTTTTCTAGGTCTAACAGTCATGATCCGAGCAATACTGATGTGTTCGCCGATCGACGGTTCACAGTGATTTCGGGGCCCCAAAGTGTGCACTCTTTATCAGAGAGCTAAACCTCTGAAATCTGAAAATTACTCTCCCAAATCGGTCTAGCCGAAGTCGTTGATCTTCCAGCCAGACGAGATCAACGGCGTTGGTGAATTGCGGGCCGTGAACTAGCGTGCCTACTAATTTCACCTTTGCGCTCCGCAATGATTCCCCACCATCAATCTTCATTCATAGATCGACGGTTCACAGTGATTGTGAGGTCCAACCTCCGCAATCTGGGAAATGCTCACTCGACTCTAGTCTAATCCTAGTCGTTGATCTTCCATTCCCAATGAGGTCAACAACGTTGGTTGATTGTGGGTCGTGAACTAGCATGTCCACTAATTTCACCTTTGCACTCCACAATGATTCCCAACCATCGATTTAATCGAGCGGCTGGTGTTTGATTCGTTAACTCCTGTGGGTATTTGAGTCAATCTAACAACCGGGATGGCTTCTCCTCCCGTTAAACGGCTCGCATCCATCTTCACTGTCATATTCTTAAGTCATCTACAGTTCCTGTTATTCCGGTAGTTTAGGTAACTTGACTATAGTGAAATTTGACATCTCAGAGCTTCGAGCTCTCGAGGTTCTGAAACCTTCATGAGATAACTCCTTTAGCGCAGGGTTCCTAGACCCAGATCTCACGGACCTTCAGATGACTCTTGGGCTATTAACCCTACTCTTAGTCAGGTTTTTGGTTAAGGACTTAGGTGCGAGTTCCAAGTCTCTTAGACTACTGGTCTGGAGGGAACGCCTCCCTAACTCGCAGAACTTTAAGCTCTGAAACAAGGAAAGGTAAACTCGTGAGGTTACCGAAACGGTAGCAGTGCCAAGAGGTTTGCTTCGACTCTGGAACTGTGCTGCAATTACCTGGGGAAATGCCTTCAAGGAATTAAACTGGTGCATATGGACAATCAAGCAGAAGCCTAAGTTCTCAAGGGAACAAACGCATACTCATAACTTAACCTTTTTAGTGCAAAACCATTTACAGATAAGTAAATACATGCATGCAACTACTAATTCCCAATTCAATGCATAAAGTATAGAAACACTTATCAAAACCAGACAATGTGAAGCGACTGCTGGAAAGGGTGCCTGTTTCCACCCAACCATAGGCTCAGTCACTCCTAACGGATTTACCACTAGCCACCCCTGAGCTAGACCACAATTCTTTTTGATTGGATATCTTCTTCCAGCTCAGAAATAGATAGGGACGAAGGTTACTCTCCTTCTCCTGTCTCAGTCTCTATTTCCCACGATCAAAGCACACTCTTTTTCACAATTCTTCTTCGAGTCCCAGAGCTTCTACGCTCGTCTCTACACTCTTCACAGATTTATTTCTTCTCTCTGTCCTCCACGCTTTACTTTCTTGCATTTCCCAACAAGATTGTGTGTGGCCCGAATTCCCAGTCTGTGATCAGGTCTGGAAGCCTTACAAATGGGTGGTCTACCCCATCCCCTCATTAACTCTTGAGGAGGTCTTCCCACCTACCAGCCTGGCTGTAATTCATTCATGGGTCAGAGGGTTGTTCTGATCCTGAGAAATTAAATCCAGCACAGTACTGGTTCGGTGGAGGTTAACGCAACCATTCCTGGTCCCCTCCACCACCTTTTCATAGCATTTGTGGTCTCTCTTAGCACATCCCCTTTCCAGCAGTCATGCAACACATATTCATTTTCTATTAAAATAATAGAATTTGCATTCATCAACCTTTTATACAAAGGTCTATCAAATCAAACATTCACACTTTTGAGTTTTCCATAGTTCCTTGGCCAATATAGTTATATTTACAAACTGGGGGAAACATGATGTTACAATTCCCTCCCCCTTAAAGGAACATCGTCCTCGATGTTCTATCTGTCAACATGATATGTATGTAGAGGAGTAAACAAAATCGGATATGCATGTCTCATGGCATCCTCCATTTCCCACGTAGCCTCATCTGGGCCAAAGTGTTTCCACTGCACCTTGACCTGTGCAATGGTTCAGTTCCTGAGTGAGGTTTCCTTCATGTCTAGTATGCATTGAGGTTCTGGCAATAATTCCCCCTCCGGCTCCACTTGGATCACAGACCAGTCAATTATATGATTAGAGTCATGTACATATTTCTTCAATAATGAAACATAGAAAACATTATGTGCCTTTACTGTGGGAGGAAGTGCTAGTCTATAGGTTACAAGTCCCACTCTATCTAAGACTTCAAAGGGTCCACAATACTGAGGTGCCAACTTGGCACAATCTCCCATTCTTAGGGAACTCTTCTTGGTTCTAACTCTGAGATAGACATGGTCTCATGTCTTGAACTCTCTAGGGGTTCTCTTTCGATCAGCGTAGCTCTTCTGTCTATCCTAAGCAATTTTCAGATTTTGCTTTATCCGAATCACTTATTGCTCCATTTCTTCCAACATGTCCGGTCTAGTTGAAATTCTATCCACTGGATTACTCCAGTTGATGGGAATTTTGCATTGTCTACCATAGAGGGCTTTAAAAGGGCTCATCTTTAGTGACTCTTGATAATCGTTGTTGTAGGCAAATTCTACCAATGGCAGGTAGTCTTCCCACTTCTTAGACTGATGTATTACATGCATCCTTAACATGTCTTCTAATATTTGGTTTACTCTTTCTGTCTGTCCATCAGTTTGGGGGTGATAGGTTGTGTTAAACAATAGTTTAGTCTCAAGACCAGCCATCAAGGATTTCCAAAAGCTTGAAGTGATTTTTTTGTCTCTGTCGGATATAATCTCTCTAGGCATGTCATGCAGTCTGAATATCTCCTTCATGAAGATGTTGGCAAGATCTATTGCCTTGCAACTCGACTTGACAGAGACAAAGTGAGCAGACTTACTCAATTTGTCCTCCACTACCATGATGACATCATTCTGCTTAGTCGATCTTGGTAATCCGGTGATGAAATCCATGGAAATGGTTTCTCATTTTTGTTCTGGAATTGGTAGGGGTTGTAACAACCCTGCTGGGTGTCGGTGTTCTGCCTTGACTTGTTGGCATTCTAGGCACTTAGCTAGATAGTCGACTATGTCCTTTTTCATTCCAGGCCAATAGAATTGTTTCCTAGTGGCCATGATCATTTTCTGATACCCTGGGTGACTAGTGTATGGTCTCTTGTGTAGTTCATCCATTATGAACCTCTTCAATTCATCACAGATGTGAATATACAATATGTTTATGTAGGTCAGTAGGCCTTCATCGAGCATTTGATAGCCTTCATACTTTAGCCCTATAGGCTCTTGCCTTAGGTATGAGGTCATGGTCTTGAAGAATGCATCTATTTCTTGTGCATTCATGATTATTTCTTTGACATTTGTTTCACAGGCACTTACTGTTGCCAGGTGAATCATTTTCATACTTCTACGAAGGGCGTCTGCTACCCTATTTTCCTTCCCTTTGATGTGTTTGATTTCGAAGTCGAACTCACTAAGGAGAGCCATCCACCTAGCTTGTCTAACATTGAGTTTTGGTTGATCAAACAGGTGCCTCAACCCACAATGGTCTGTCATAAGTAAAAATCTCCTACCTAGGAGGTAATGCCTCCACATTTTTAAAGCATGCACTATGGGGACCAACTCTAGATCACGGCTCACATAATTGATTTCATGCTCATTCAATTTCCTGGACGCATAGAAAATTACACGTCCCTCTTGCATAAGGACTCCTCCGAGTCCTTCCTTGCAGGCATATGTACACGCGAGGAAGTCATTATCAGGGTCTGCAATCTTCAGCACAGGTGCATGGGTCAAAAGGTATTTCAGTTCCTGAAATATTTCTTCACATTCTGATGTCCAAGTGAATTTAACCCCCTTTTTTTGAAGGGCAATGATTCGACAGCCAATCTTGGAAAACCATTTTACGAACCTTCTATAGTATTCTACTAAGCCCATGAAGGATCTGATATCAAATACATCCTTTGGGGTAGGCCATTCCCAAATAGATCTGATCTTGCCAAGGTCTACTACCACCCCTTCTTTAGAAATAACATGGCCTAAGTAGTGGACTTGCTTCTGGAAAAAGTCGCACTTGCCAAACTTAGTGTAGAGTTGATGATCTCTTAGTACTTGAAGTACGAGTCTAAGATGTTCTTCATGTTCCTATCTGTTATTGGAGTAGATTAGGATATCATCAATGAAAACCAATACAAATTTGTCCAGAAATTTGTTGAGTACATTATTCATCAAGCACATAAAAGTGGTGGGGGCATTGGTTAACCCAAATGGCACCACCACAAATTCATAGTGACCATACCTCATCCTGAAGGTTGTTTTGTGGATGTCTTCATCCTTAATTCAGACTTGATGGTATCCAAACCTTAAGTCAATCTTCGATAAAATGGAATCACTTCCCAATTGGTCAAACAAGTCATCGATTCTTGATAAGGGGTGGTTGTTCTTTATGGTTGTCTTATTGAGTTTCCTATAAACTATGCATAGTCGGAGTGTGCCATCTTTATTTTTCACAAACAATATGGGTTCTCCCCACGAAGATACATTGGGTCGGATGTAGCCTTTGTCCATCATCTCCTTTAGTTGTAGCTTGAGCTCAACCAGCTCTGGCGTACTCATCCTATAGGGCGTTCTAGATGTTGGCACTGCTCCTGGTGCAAGTTCTATCGAGAAGTCAATGTCCCTTCTCTGAGGTAAACCTGGTACTTATTTTGGGAACACGTCTTTGTATTCTTTTAATATGGGGTGGTCCTCTAGGTTCAGTTTTTCATGCTCAATAGATTCCAACAATTGTATTGCATATAAAGGACACCCCTTTCTGCAATACTTTTTCATTTGAAGGGATAATATTTGTCTCACTAACACAGCTTCTAAATCCCTTGGAGGGTTATCTTTCTCCCTTCTTCATTTACACATTCTAAAGTTTTATGGTAACAGTCCAACTTAGTTTTATAAGCAGCCAACAAATCCATACCAATCAACAAGTCATAAGATCCTAGGGGCAGTATGTTAAGGGTCGCTTGGGTAGGAAACCCATCCATGATGAATTGGCAAGCTGGTAAGACCTCTGTTACTTTTCTCTTGGTTCCAGTGGCTAGTTGTACCAACCATGGCTTAACATGTCTAATTTGTTGCATTTTACACTTATCAACACTCTAGGGGGCACATAACTCAAATTAGAACCATGGTCAATTAAAATAGAAACTAGACGATTGGCGATCATACCTTCCATCTCCACCACTAAAGCTTGGTGGTCAGCTTGTTTATTATCCAAAGCTACATAAACCCGTGGCATGCTCCTAGCCACATCATTGACTGTGGTATCTTCCTGGATCTTGTATACTCTCCACCTGTTTTGTTTCTTGTGTGGGAAATCCCTCGGCAGATGTTCTTCTCCACAACCCCAACATTTCAAGGGTTCTATATTTGGGTTATCGATCTTTTTTGGGGCTGATCCAAATGGTTTATTTCCACTCTGAGAGGGGAAATTCTGATGATATACACTTTGGGTAGGAAGGCTCATCCTTGAATCCTTCCTATAGTTCTTAAATCTTGAGGATTTCAACCCCTTCTTCTTGAATCCCGAACTATTCTTCTTCCAGTCCTCGCGAGGTTTTGTCTAATGCCCGAACTATTCATAACAATACCTTTCCTTCCGGATAGTGTCTTCTAAGGTCTTTGGCTCATCAAACTCAATCTTGTTCCGGTAGGTCTGAGGTAACCCACTGATAAATCATTGGACTTTTTCCTTTTCATCTTTTAGGTAGGGGACATACTTCAGCAACTCCAGGAATTTATTGATATACTCCTCTATGTTGAGTTGTACCAGCTTAAGTTCATAGAACTCCTTATTCTTCCCGTCGAAGCATTTCTCTGACAGATACTTCTCCTTGAAGGGTTTCTCAAATTGTTTCCATTATAATCTTTTTTCATGGATTCCTTTCACATTCTTAAGATCCTCCCACCAAATGGAAGCCTTTCCATTCAGGTTGAAGATGGCTATTCGAGCCTTCAAGTTTTCAGAATAGTCATGAACTCTGAAGTACTTCTTTAAACCAAGCATCCAAGCTTCTACCTCTTCCCCCTTCTCGATTTCTCCATTGAAAGAGGGTGGTTTGGCTTTCTTGAACTCTTCAGGGTCGTCACTTTTGGAATGCTTTCACTTCTTTCCTTTCTTCTGAGAATGTGAGCTAGTTTTTCTACTAGAAGATCCCTTGGAGTTGTCTGTCTAGTTGCCAAAGGACTCTCTCAATGAGCGTCCCCTGCCTCCAGGTTGGGCCTTCCTCGAGGTACTTCTCCCTGTGTAGCCACTTATGAGACCATATTTTTGTATTTCAGGTGGACTTTGACTTTTCTCTGTATGTCGTCAATCCACATGGCTGGTTGCAGGTCCATGCTATAGCTGCCTCTGTATATCGGATAAGCTCTGCAGTAAGGCTTCATTGATTTTTGTTTGTTTCTCTTGCTCCTTTATCAATCTCTCGTTGTCAACCTTTCAACTCTGTAATTCAGCCATAAGGCTTCTTACAGTCTCGGCTAGATTCGGAGGGGTCTCCACCGCCCTCCTCTGGTCAGACTCGTCATCTCTATTGTGGGAGCCATCCCCCATTTCATAGCATGTCACCATCCTTTAGACTTGAATTTTTCCCGTGATTCACTAACTGTTGAAGTGCTGACAAAACACTTACTGTTATCCAACAGTCTATTAGTGTATGAACAACATATAATTCAAATTTCTTAAATACACACACACATTAGAAAGTTTTATTCTTTCCCTCGGTAAAAGCTTTAACCAGACTCTTTAGGGAAGTACTAAGATAAAGTGTCACCCTTAAGAGTCCTTTAAACATGGTTTTTAAGTGACTTGTCCATGAGCCCAAGCAATCCAAGTGTTGTAACCATGCTCTGATACCAATTTGTAACACACCCATGGTGGGGCATAAAAAATCCTTAAATAATCAAATCCTCTATCCATGGTCTCTAATTTGGAAATCGGGGCCTAGCCCCTTTTTCTCGGTGACCATCGCATATGACCACGGGCTATGACCAAACGCCAAGGCCACATGCGCTTATTCCGATGCTTCAGAACTTTGGGCTTCGGGATTTTTCGATTCATCATACCCCAATTCCTCCGAACTTCGAAGTGGTGAAGTTCTGAAATGGCATGAAGGGATCAATGGTCCCTACTCTCCCTCAATATCAACGACCCTCAATGACTTCGAGCCTTGCAAAACCTTCGAAGTACTAATCCTCTGAAGTGCACCATCCGACGGTGCGTGTCCTTGAGGATTTCAACGGTCCTGATTCACTTTAGGACTTCAGCGTTCAGGAGTCCCAGATGCTCAGACAACCTTTCTTCCCGAAGTACTTTGTACCCAGAGTTCTATATCAAGTACCATGTGTTCGTTGTAAATCAACGGCTTAGTTTCATTTCGGGACATCGACATTCGGAAGCTTCAGACGGTTCTGCAACCTTTTTCTCCCAAAGTGTTTTCTTCTGGAGTCAAGGATTGTGCGCCACGCATCCTTCCAGATGAACGATCTCGATTTACTTTGGGACTTCGGTGTTCGGGAGTTCCTACCCCTCCACACTCGCTTTCTCCTGAAATGCTTTCACCCGAAGTTAATGATATATCGACATGTGTCTCCCACGAGTCGACAACTACAAATCACTTCGGCTATTCGGGCTTCGAGAGTTTCGAATACTCCAACGCCTTTCTCCTCCGAAGTTGCTATCTCCTGAAATGGAAGATATACTGACACATGTCCTCAGCTGACGGACGGATCAAATGAACTCCGGCTCTCCGAACTTCAGGATTTCTTGTTCAACATATCCCCTTTTCTCCTAGAGTGATTTCACCTGAAGTCGATGATCTATTGACATGTGTCCTTTCTCTCAGATCGACGGTATAGAAGGACTATGTTACTCCGAGGATTTCCAAAGGAACTCACGACTATCCACCTAGCAAATTTTCTAGGTCTGACAATCATGATCCGACCAATACCGATGTGTTCGTCGATCGATGGTTCATAGTGATTGTGGGGCCCCAACGTGCGCACTCTTTATCAGAGAGCTCAACCTCCGCAATCTGAAAAGTACTCAGCCAACTCAATCTAGTCGGAGTCGTTGATCTTCCAGCCCGACAAGATCAATGGCGTTGGTGAAATGAGGGTCATGAACTAGCACGCCCACTAATTTCACCTTTGCGCTCTGCAATGATTCCCCACCATCGATCTTCGTTCACAGATCGACGGTTCACAGTGATAGCGGGGTCCAATATCTGCAATCTGGGAAATGCTCGCTTGACTCTAGTCTAGCCCTAGTTGTTGATCTTCCATTACCAACAAGATCAACGACGTTGGTTGATTGCGGGTCTTGAACTAGCATGTCCGCTAATTTCACCTTCTCGCTCCACAATTATTCCCAACCATCGATTTAATCAATCAGCTGGTGTTTGATTCGTTAACTCATGTAGGTATTTGAGTCGATCTGACGACCGGGATGGCTTCTCCTCTCG
>JASDQU010500833.1:0-21990 GCA_032191745.1 Picea mariana | reverse complement strand
TTGCGGGTCTTGAACTAGCATGTCCGCTAATTTCACCTTCTCGCTCCACAATTATTCCCAACCATCGATTTAATCAATCAGCTGGTGTTTGATTCGTTAACTCATGTAGGTATTTGAGTCGATCTGACGACCGGGATGGCTTCTCCTCTCGTTAAGAAGATCGCATCCATCTCTGTTTTCATATTCTTAAGTCATCTATGGTTCTTGTTATTCTGGTAGTTCGAGTAACTTGACTATCGTGAAATTTGACATCTCAGAGCTTCGAGCTCCCAAGGTTCTAAAACCTTCATGAGATAACTCTTTTAGCACAGGGTTCCTGGACCCAGGTCTCACGAACCTTCGGATGACTCTTGGGCTATTAACCCTACT
Source organism: Picea mariana (assembly GCA_032191745.1). Classification (NCBI taxonomy): domain Eukaryota; kingdom Viridiplantae; phylum Streptophyta; class Pinopsida; order Pinales; family Pinaceae; genus Picea; species Picea mariana. The sequence goes on along the minus strand of JASDQU010500833.1, from coordinate 21,621 downwards.
CTTAGTCGGGTTTTTGGTTAAGGACTTAGGCACGAGTTCCAAGTCTCTTCGACTATTGGTATGAAGGGAACGCCTCTCTAACTCGTAGAACTTTAAGCTATGAAACAAGGCAAGGTAAACTCGTGAGGTTACTGAAACGGTAGCAATGCCAAGAGGTTTGCCTGACTTTGTAACTGTGTTGTAATTACCTGGGGAAACGCATTCGAGGAATTAAACTAGCGCATATGGAAAATCAAGCAGAAGCCTAAGTTCTCGAGGGAACAAATGCATACTCATAACTTAACCTTTTAAGTGCAGAACCATTTACAGATAAGTAAATACATGCATGCAACTATTAATTCCCAATTCAATGCATAAATTATAGAAACACTTATCAAAACCAGACAACATGAAGCGACTGCTAGAAAGGGTGCTTGTTTCCACCCTACCATAGGCTCAGTCACTCCTAACAGATTTACCATTAGCCACCCCCAATCTAGACCATGATGCTTTTTTATTAGATATCTTCTTCCGGCTCAGAAATAGATAGGAATGAAGGTTACTCTTCTTCTGTCGTCTCAGTCTCTATTTCTCGTGATCAGAACACACTTTTTTTCACAATTCTTCTTCGAGTCCCAGAGATTCTACGCTCGTCTTTTCACTCTTCAGATATTTCTTTCTTCTCTCTGTCCCCCACACTTTCCTTTATTGCATTTCCCAACAAGATTGTGTGTGGACCGAATTCCCAATCCGTGGTCAAGTCTAGAAGCCTTACAGATGGGCGGTCTTCCCCATCCCCTCATTAACTCTTGAGGAGGTATTCCCACCTACCAGCCTGACTGTATTTCATTCCTGGGTCAGAGGGTTGTTTTGATCCTGAGCAATTAAATCCATCACAATATTGGCTCAGTGGAGGTTAACGCAACCATTGTTGGTCCCATCCACCACCTTTCCATAACATTCGTGGTCTCTCTTAGCACATCCCCTTTCTAGCAGTCATGCAACATGTATTCATTTTCTATTAAAATAACAAAATTTACATTCATCGACCTTTTATACAAAGGTCCATCAAATTAAACATTCACACCTTTGAGTTTGTCATAGTTCCTTGGCCAAGATAGTTATATTTACAAACTGGGGTAAACAGGGTGTTACAATTATGAGGATCAAAATATCAAAAAGTTTTCTTCTTGAACCATCTAGTTAAATATGCTTTGTATGCATTAATTGGTCAAGGAACCAATCTCTAGAAAGTAGGATTTAGTTATGTTTTTTGTTGTTATCTTTTGTAACAAACTCCTAAGTGAATGGAATCCTATGTAACTACTTGCTATCAAATTCCTAAGAGTAGGGGTGAAAAATAGGTTATATATTGGTAATGGTTCATGATAGAGGGTTTGAGACTTAGTGTTCATATCAAGACCCAAGAGGGGATTTAGCAAGCAAAAAAGTTATGTGAGTCAATGTAAGCCTGAGGGCATTACGTTAAATGAACATTTCTGCCATTAGAAATTCATAAAGGTTGTGCTACGAGATTTGTAAAATGCTCTGTTTCCATCCTTTTGTTATCTTCTTGCTTGAATGAAATTGTAGGTATTGAAGATCAATGGTTTTCCATGGATAGGAGATCCATGAGTTGCAAAGGATTTGCAGTGATTTCCTCCTTTCATGATTTCTATTCAAGTATTCTCTTAATTCATTTTGCAGAGAGCATCACTACTTGATGAATATTCTTCTTAGTGTCATCTACTCCATTATTTTTTTCATCATTATATATCCCTTTTTTTTGGTATGCAACTTGATTTCCTTTGATCTGTAGGGTGTTTATGACTCCATGCCCAATGGAATGTCTCTATAGACAGTATGTTGCCCTCTTTCTTGCTCTTTCTTATTGATCCACCAACCATAAACTTGATTTAATTATTCATATTCCGATGGGTGATGCTTGTTCTTCTAGTAGTCTAAGAACAACTCTTGGTGCTAACATTTATGGTGTCATTGTTAGGGAGTGAACACACGAATATATCTTCCTTGGGAGAACGAAAATGATCATAACCAACGCTTGATGGTGAACAAGTGTTGGTCACATACTACAGACGGTATCATTCATCTGGAAAATCCACTCCATAAAGGAATAATCTTTTGGCGACTTCACTGATTCAGGACAACAAAGGCCATGGAGGCTATATTGGCATGGAGGTTTGCACCTCTCAATTTCTCAGTTTTCCCTGGTTTTCCAAATCTAGTGCCTCCTCCGTCAGAATCGATGGATTACCTTCCTACTTTCAAAGAAAACAAGGGGGACAATCCTACTCAACATCTCGTTACATTTCATCAATGCATGGATCAACTAGACATACATCATGAGGATGTGTTGATGAAAATGTTCATGTACTGGTTAAAAGGTGATGCACGAGAATGGTACTTTTCTCTTTCTTCTTCTAGCATACTTTACTTGAGAGATTTCCATGTTGCATTCAATGAGCATTGTAAAAGGTATTTTTCCAAAGAAATTCTTTTTGAACACCGTTGTGAGGAATTTCATTCAGATATCCAACATATTAATTTTTCTAATAGTGAGAATGGAAGAGATTATACTAATGAATATGTGGACAAGAAATCATTCATACATGGAACTCTTTCTATTTCTGCTTCCCAAGAAGAAGGCTTTTGAGATGTAGTTGGTGATAGTAATGATGATTACATGGCTATAGATGCATTAGATTTTTCCTCTGATGAACCTGTTGTTTTAAATTTAGATGAATGATACCAAATAGATTATGAAGAAAGCATTGTTCCATAATTAGCTAAAGAGCTTCATAATAGCAATCAAAACTCAGATTCATTCTCGAATATTTATGGTTCTGATGAGGAGAAGATCTTTACTAAAGCATATACAAAGTTTATTAGCAGCCAACCAGTATATGATGGTAAAGAAGATAAGGAGGAGTTGAATCAACATCTGAAATTTTCTTTATCATCCATTGATGAGCAAAAATCTCCAAGGATCAACGAGCTCATGTCTATCATTTATGCACCTGGACTTGCAAAAGATATCAAACAACATATGAGTAGCTATGTGTTAGCACTGAAAGTCACACTTTGACTGCTAAAGTGTAAGCTCAGCACCCATCAGAATGTAAAAGATCATTTTGGTTTTGAATAGGTGGATCAACAAGATGGATAAAGAAAGAGAGAGGGTTGCAAACTGTAGATCAATAGGCTACACCAATGGGCAATGGAGTCACAAACATCCTACTCATTGAAGGCACAAAAGTTGCTCAACAGAAAACAAGATTATATGTTGATAGGTGGAAGAATGAAGAAGGAAAACATAAGATAGAATTTTCACTAAACATAGATCCTCTCAATTTAATGAATCAACAAATACTTGAATATAAACAATGATTGATGGGCAAAATACAACAGATCCTCTGCTGCTTAGGGATCCATAAATCATTGACAGCCTTTGATCCTCAAATCTGCAATATATTCAAATAACAAGAAATATAAACAAAAGAGTTACAATCTTAAATCACATCTCTCATGAGTCTCCAATAGCAGTAATGCTTACAATCCTAAAATGCCCACAGGCTTACAAATGAACACACACAGGAAAACTGCCTGCTACATCTCTCTCTAGCCTCTCTTGGCTCATGAATCCTCCTTCTCCAAGAGATATCTCCTTCCTTAAATAGAAAATAGAATCCAAATAACCTTAAGAGGTCGAATCCCATCTCCTCCATTGGATTCTAAGCCTTGGAGATAGGTGGCAACAATCAAAGAGACAAAAATCCAACAAACTGCTAATTTTCAGGAATTTGTTGGAAGTCATTAATAAATTGTTTCCACCTCATTGCATGAGGCCTTTGATGGAGATAAATCCTAGGTGAAGGTGTCCCTTGAAATCTAAATTATCCTTGATAAGCCTTTCAAATCCTCCTTGACAAGTGGCAACCTCCCAACAAGGCGAATATCAAAACCGTGGCCGCTACAGAAAATTCGGTAGCGCCGCTGTGCAGATTCGGTAGCGCCACTTCTATGTCTAATATCTATCAAACCATAATACATTTTGAAAAACTGAGAGAGGTTTTTGTTATTTGGAATGTTGTGAATAAAAACCTCCTTCAGTTTTCAAAAATACCTTCTCAATTGTTCACAATCTAGGTTTTAAGTTAGTGACTCAAAACTGGTAAAATAACTCTGCACAATTCGTTTTCTGCCAGAATTTAGGTAGCGCCCGCCTGTGTGTCTGCATGCGATTGGGTAGCGCAAATATGTGAGTGTTTTTTATTCTTGAACTTGGAGATTGGGAATAACCCAATATAATTTCAATATTCCCCAAAATAAATAAAATATCTCATAACAATTGTATTCATTTGCCAAAATGAATAATGAAGGATTTAGGTAACGCTGAGGCATAAACCAATATTGTGCTAACATAGGCTCCATGGGGGATAGATTCCTCCCTGTGAGGTTCTAATAACTCTTGTAGTTTCATTGCCTTATCTTAGGGCTGCTCCCAACCTTTAACCTATGCAATCTACTTTGATCTGTGAACTTCAATTGAAACTAAATGCAAATGAAAACTGGAACTGACAAAAATGATGAAAATGATGCTTGTTCAGCAAGCTTATTGCACACACCTACTCTAATTATTTGGAAAAAGAAGCATTCAAGTTACATGAAACAATCAATGAAGCCATTTCATCATTTTTTCAACTGTTTGAAGCTTTGAATTGTGCTTCCTTAAGCACCAGAGATAATTCTTACTTGAAGGCACGCCAAAGAGACATTTGGCAATACACTTTCCATTGAAGAAATCAATGAGCCTATGCCCACTTTCTTCTTGCATACAGGCTGCAAATGGATCCTAAAAAACATCATCAATACTTGCCCCTGCGACATTGCTTTGTGTAAAAAAGAAAAGTATTGCATTAGGTCCTTCCTCCACTATTCTTAGTTGTTGTATGGCTTTCTGATTTTCTGATTCATCCCCAATGCATATGGCCTTGGTCCACTCCTGGTCATGAGGTGTATTAGGAAAAAGGATTAGTGATGCTTGTCTTTCTTTAATTTCAACCTTTCTCATCTGATCACATGGCATTTGATCTTGGTTGCTTGATAAAACTGAGCTTGTGTCTTCAAGAGGAATAGGGGGTTGATAGGGAAGTTCATCACAATTATAAGTGCTTGGGAAACTACATTCTTCTGCCTTATCTTCTGATTGTGAGGGATATTCAGCATAGCTTGGCTTATGGTCCCAATTTCTCAGTTTTTCACCCTCTAAAATTAGATTATCATCTTTTTCTTCTTTTTCAGCAACAAAAATATGACATGAGGGTTGAAACAAGCTATTGTTGCTTTGATGTGAAGGGTACTTCTCTGATATAATGTCTTCAACAAACTGTTCATGGAAATCATTTTCATAATCATCATACAAAGGTGAATCAATGACCATTTGACTATTAATGGATGAGGGGATTAGTACAATAGCTGGGACAGCTGGTTGTTCAATGAAAACATCCTCATAGTAATCAAAACTTGGAAAATCATGGCATACTGGTTCATTAACAATAGGAGGGATTACAACAACAACTAGTAAGCTATGAATTCATTCATGACAAGCTGCAACACTATTCTCATGATGAAATAAATTTGAACCTAAGATGACCTCTTGACTTGAAGAATCGAGAAAGGAGGAGAAAGGGAAATGATGGATTGTTCATATTGATCTTTCTCTTGGGGACCTAGATTTTGACATGAATGATGCATTTGTTCTTCAAATTTAGGAAAAGAATTATGAAACTCATCATCTAAGTCCTACTCTCTACAATCATCCCCTTCATCATCACTGCTAGAGGAATCACTTGATGAATCCTAAATATATGATGCATACGCCTCACAACAATTCTCAAAAAGTCTTTCAGCTAGATAAATTATCTTGCAATGACAATAAAAAACATCATGAAAGTCCTTCAAAGAGGAAATACTAGAAGCAGGGAGTGTTCTATACCATTGTCTCACATCACCTTCCAATGAATACATGAACATTTTCATCAATATATCTTCATGATGGATGTCAAGTTGCTGCATCAAAGCATGAAATTCATGAACATGCTCAAAAGGATTTTCATCCTCACCTTCGTAAAATCTTGGCAACAGATCTTGCCATTCATCAATTTGAGGCATAGTAAGTGGATAACCATCTATGGCTGAGAAATTGAGTGGGGCAAACCTCCTGGCTAGGATAGCCTTCATATCCATTTAATTTGTCTCATCCCCAGTGGAGTCACCAACAGAATATGAACAATGGAGTCACCATGGTGAATGTGCAGTCTTGAAGGTGTCCAACTTTAATCACCATCTAAAGCTGGAGCTGTGCAGTGTCGTTAATCCCAGGGAGCTTTTCAATCAGCTCAAATCCATCCCCGGCAACGGTGCCAGTTATGTTAGCACTGAAAGTCACACTTTAATTGCTAAAGTGTAAGCTCAACACCCATCAGAATGTAAAAGATAATTTTTGTTTTGAATAGGTGGATCATCAAGATGGATAAAGAAAGAGAGAGGGTTGCAAACTGTAGATTAGTAGGATACACCAATGGGCAATGGAGTCACAAACATCCTACTCATTGAAGGCACAAAAGTTGCTCAACAAAAAACAAGATTATATGCTGATAGGTAGAAGAATGAAGAAGGAAAACATAAGATAGAATGTTCACTAAACATAGATCCTCTCAATTTAATGAATCAACAAATACTTGAATATAAACAATGATTGATGGGAAAAATACAACAGATCCTCTGTTGCTTAGGGATCCATAAATCATTGACAGCCTTTGATCCTCAAATCTGCAATATATTCAAATAAGAAGAAATATAAACAAAAGAGTTACAATCTGAAATCACATCTCTCATGAGTCTCCAATATCAGTAATGCTTACAATCCTAAAATGCCCACAGGCTTACAAATGAACACACACAGGAAAACTGCATGCTACATCTCTCTCTAGCCTCTCTTGGCTCATGAATCCTCCTTATCCAAGAGATCTCTCCTTCCTTAAGTAGAAAATAGCATCCAAATAACCTTAGGAGGTTGAATCCCATCTCCTCCATTGGATTCTAAGCCTTGGATATAGGTGGAAACAATCAAAGAGACAAAAATCCAACAAACTGCTAATTTTCAGGAATTTGTTGGAAGTCATTAATAAATTGTTTCCACCTCATTGCATGAGCATTTTATGGATATAAATACTAGGTGTAGGTGTCCCTTGACATCTAACTGATCCTTGAGAACCCTTTCGAATCCTCGTTGACAGGTGGCAACCTCCCAACAAGGTGAATATCAAAACCATGACCGCTACAAGAAATTTGATAGCGTCGTTGTGCAGATTCGGTAGCGCCACTTATATGTCTAATATCTCTCAAACCATAAAACATTTTGAAAACATGAGAGAGGTTTTTGTTATTTGGAATGTTATGAACAAAAACCTCCTCCAGTTTTCAAAAATACCTTCTCAATTGTTCACAATCTAAGTTTTAAGTTAGTGACTCAAAACTGGTAAAATAACTCTGCACAATTTGTTTTCTACCAGAATTTAGGTAGCGCCCGCCTGTGTGTCTATGTGCAATTGGGTAGTGCAAATTTGTGAGTGATTTTGATACTTGGACTTGGAGATTGGGCATAACCCAATATAATTTCAATTTTCCCCAAAATAAATAAAATATCCCATAACAATTGTATTCATTTGCCAAAATGAATAATGAAGGATTTATGTAACGCTGAGGCATAAACCAATCTTGTGCTAAAACTATGGAGCATATGAGGAACACAATTTTATTGATGAATCAACCTTCACAAAGGAGCAAGATTGTCTTCCTAACCAGCTAAAAACGTCTTCTCATAAGTTTCATGATCCTGTGGATTTTTGCATGGATTTTTATTTTTTAATGGTCTCTAATGCTCCAGTTGTTGGTAAGATTTCAGATTACATTTATAAGTATCAATTGCTTATTAGCGTCTTGATGCAAACTTTATATCACTTGAGGATTCTTTCAAACATTTTCATGGAAGGAGTTATTTTCATCAATTCAATACTTACCTGGCTGCATTGGAAGTATGACTTCACTTGAGAAAAATAATTTAGCTAGATAGACTAGAGTAGGATTATGTATATAAATAAGCTTGCCATGCAAGCATTTGGTTTGCAGTAATAGGTTTGTTTGCAATGTACTTTCCATCTTGTATGTTTTATTTTTTAATAAAAGAGTAGAGGCGTTTTCAAGGCATGAACAGGGATACAGATTGCAGAGATGGGATGGAAAAGGCACAGGTCTACATATTTCTTGCCAGCTCGCAGGGAGCATGTCATCCACCATGGAGCCACATGTTAGAAAAAAAAATTTGCAAAGTCATTTTTTTGGAAAAAAATGGTGTTTTGGTGAAGATGATGCATAATGATGGTCAATTGTGCAGTGCTAACACTTATTTAGCTCTTGCGAGTTTCGTAGCACTCTTGAATTCTAGTGATTTTGTAGCGCTAGCTTCGTCAACACCAAAGATATGGACTTCTGGAAAAAGTTACGAATTTGGCAAACAAATAAAAATTGTTTTAAGGCTCATTGAGCTCTCGAGTCTCTGTGCAGGATTCTTAATTGTTTTTAGCAGAACTTGGTGGGCCCAAGGCCCAATCTCCACTAGCCATCAAATTCCACAAGTACATAAGTCTACCATTCTATACAACACACAAGTCCAGTGACCATGCGTCAAGCTCAATCACAAGGGAGGAGCCCAAAAGAGGCATTGTTTTCTCAACATGTTGATTATGACTTGGAATGCTCCTCTATTTAAAGATCGGTTAGCCTGTCTTTCCCACCCATGTGGGATAAATACATATAAGAAATAAAAAAGACATTTCTAAAAACCCCATTGTACCAGGTGTAGAAGCATAAACACCCATTGTGGTCAAGTGCCAATTGTCAAAGAAGAGTGGTGATAGTGCCAAATGTCTAAGAGAAGGAATCTATAGAGAACACCTGCAAAATATCAAGGAGAAATCTGGGGCCCAGGCATCGACAACACCGAGATCAAATCACAATTCGAGACTGAGAATTGTTTTCCAAATCATCCATCAAACACAAGGCAGTGAACGTGTCACCCGATATAGCCAAAATTCGCAATGCCACGAAGGAAACCGTTGAATTCCAAAAAATTATGACCCATATGTCAATGATGTGGTGCACAGGGGTTAAAAGGTAATGCCACATGGAATGCTCAAATTCGAAGAGGAACATTGCATTTATGCGAGAGGAGTTACAGCTTATAGAAGGAAATTGAGTTCAAGTTGTGCATACAACAATCCATACCAAGTATATTCCATGTTTTACTTGTATATAAAGTAAGAATTCAACAGCTTGCGAGATTGATTGAGCATATTTTTCCTTTCTCCTTATTGTTGTTGGTAATGTTCGTTTTGCAACACTTGCAAGGTTTCTTTGTTACATTCTAGGTAGTTGCAGTGATGATAAAATCAAATGATGTTCTAAGCAATCAAACAACATTGAAGGGAGAAAGAAAGATTCAATTTCTTATTGGTATCATATTGGTTTTTGTGGTCCACATGGTTGGAGTTTATGGTGATGATCTATTGTATCCACTTGTTATGCTTCCTCTAAAAACAATCTCATCCTTTTGGCATGCATTGTTCATCATTTTGGTTAATGATAAAATGGTGCGGCAAATGCAATTTGTGTGAGTGTTTGAGCAGGGAGATATAGTACAGGAGCCGATTTATAGAAGAATCTGCACATTTCATTGCATTTGTTTCTTATGCATCTTCACTTCCTTTTGAGACATATGAGAAATCATATTGTCATTGGTTTATACAGATTGTGCCTCAAATAAATCGAATTGTACAAAATTGTCAGTCACTCTTCCTCAAAGATAGAGGAAGAAAAGCAAGAGGTTGGACTTGATTCAATAGTTCTGCCACAGAAGGCTTAGCGTTTTTCTTTGCTAGACTAGATGGAAAGAGGAAACCCAAAGCAAAGAAAATAGATTTCTCATCTAAGGACCATTGTTTTATCAATTAGTCAATTTTTGGTGGATGGTTCATTTGATGCAGGTTACATGCTCACAGTAAGAATTGGAGAAACACTTGGATATAATGGAGTAAGAGTCAATTGTAAGCATCAGCTTACAGAGTCAGTAGCATAAGTAGATTCTAGTTATCTGTGATTTGATGTAACCAACTAAGTAGAGTAGTTTCCTATGTAATGATGCAATCAGTCTTCATTGAATAATATAGAATGTGAGCATAGCCTAACCTGTCTGTTGGTTTTCATATTTCTAAGTTATTATCAGAACCACAGAAGTGGGGTGCATAAATTTCTTGAAGTCCACAGGTCCCTCCTCTGAAAGGGTGCGGGGGCATACTATTCAAAGTTTACATGTATTTATAAACCTCAAATTTCTGCACTCCAGTTGTTTATTACAGTGCGGACATCCTTGAAGATTCTCGCACCCAAGTGAATTGTTAGGTGCGGACTCCCCGCACGCTAAGGTAGCGTGAGGTGTGGAAATTTATGTGTTTGCACAGGTCACGTGAGCTCATGGAAGGCAAATCGTGAAGGTTATATTCTTATATAGTTTTCATGCGTGGAGGTTTTGAAAACGGTGAAGGTTATATTCTCATACAGTTTGCATGCATGGAGGTTTTGAAAATCGTGGAGGTTATCCATTGAAAGGAATGACGGGGTTGTAAATCCCCATACTGACGGATTTGGTTTCTAAATATATGTTGGGCATTATTTTTTTCAAAATTCGCAAATCGTGAAGGTGAGGTGATCCCATGGTTCAAACTTCAAAGGAGTGCACACCATGCAGCATGCATGTGTTGGAGATTCATGCATGCTTCATAAAAAGGAGATTATTTGTGAGTAAAGTATATAAAGTTTATTAAAGTGGTATAACTTTTAGCATTCATGAGTGAGGTGGAGTTTGAGTCATTCACGATTTGCATGCATGCATGAGTGTGATTTGCATGCATTTGCATGAGTTGAAATATAAAGGACTGAGGTTTGAGTGAGTTTACATAAGTGTGAGATTTTTTATATAAGAGGTTTTTACATGTGAGATTTTATATGAGGTTTTTTTTATAAATGAGCATGAGGTTTTTATGCATGGAATGGTGTTAAGGATTTTTGTTTTTAAGGTTTTCTCTTAAGAAAGTTGAGAGTCAAGATTGAGACGGATCAGTTATCCGAAGGCAGAGCAACATAAAGTTGCATATCCTTGGTGATTCACTTGCAAATACTATTTTGTAGAGATGGTGAATCCTCTGGCGGAAACCTACCTCAACAAAGCCAACAAGTTAGATGGCTCGAATTTCATTAACTGGAAATTCAAGATGCAAACATTCATGGAAAGCTATGGTGTCTGGACCATTGCGAAGGGAACTGAAGCGAAACCTGGTGCGACATCGGCACAGATCCAAGATTGGGAGAAGCGCGAAAACAAGGAAAAGGTATTGTTATATATGTCTGTTAAAGATAGCATAATTCCACATATTAGAGAAGCAAATACCTCTGCTGAAACGTGGACAACGCTTAAAGCATTGTATGAAACTAGCAACACAAATCGTATTTTGTTCCTAAAAACTAAATTGCTAGACATTAAGATGGATGGAAATGAATATTTTGTTCATTTTTGGGTCGTATTAAAGAGGTGAAAGACAAGCTAGGAAATATAGGGGAAACTGTTTCCAACACTGATCTGGTCACTATTACCTTAAATGGTATGCTAGAAGATTATCAGATGTTCATAACAAGTCTCGCAGTAAGGGAGAAAGCTCCTACTTTTGAAGAACTGATAGGTATTTTGTTGTAAGAGGAAGAGAGGCGCGGGAATCTAAGGCCTCAAAATAAATATTTGGCACTGTGGTCAAATAAGAGATATGCGAGAGGGAGATCAAGAGAAAAAGGCAGAGGAGTCAGTTCATGGCAAAGAGGCAATTCATCGCAAAGAAGACAATCTCCAAATCAAGGTATGCAATCTGACAAGCATGAATCAGAGTTTTTTTTATTGTGGTCGACCTAGACATATTGTTAAAGACTGTCATAAGAAGAAGAGTGATGAGGCTAGGAATAAACCTAGAACACATTCAGGTCATTATGCAGAAAAATCTTCAAATCATGATCTCAGATTATTTATTGCTAGTGATGATATTGATGAACCCCCGAATTTAAATTCACAGGATCTTAGGCTGTTTGTGTCTAACATTGCTTTATCTGCTGAAACAGATGATTATGATGCCTGGTTTGTGGATTCCAGAGCATCAGTACATATGACATGTAATAAGATGTGGTACACTAATTTTAAAGAAACACAGAATGGAGCCAACATATATATTGGAGATGACCGCGCTCATCAGATCAAGGGATATGGAGACATTCCTGTGACATTGTCGATTAGTATTGTTCATCACATTCGCAATGTGGTGTATGTGCCAAGGATAAAGAAAAATTTGATCTTTGTGTCCACCATTACAGATCAGAACTTGAAGGTTGAATTCTTCAAGAATTATTGCATAGTGAAGGATCTGTTGGACCACTTCCAAACTGTTGCAACGGGAGTCATAGCAGGAGGCCTATACAAACTTGATGTTACCAGCAAAGCACATCACGCACTGACTTCTGCAACTATGTCAACAAAGATTATTTGGCATCAAAGGTATGGCCACATCAATCATCCTGATTTATTGTTATTACAGAAAAAGAATATGGTTGAAGGACTTCCCATGTTAAAGAATGAGAAGGTTGCTTGTGATGGATGTGCATTAGGAAAGATGCATAGAGATGAATTCCCCTCTAATCCTGATAGGAAAAAGAGAGGTGTTTTAGATCTTGTGCATATTTATGTTTGCGGGCCTATGCAGACTAGGTCTTTAGGAGGTGCATTTTACTTTCTGTTATTTATTGATGATTTCACGAGATACACATGGGTTTACTTCCTTAGAAGAAAAATTGATGTTTTCGAGTATTTTAAGGAATTCAGACCCATGGTGGAAAAGAAGACAGGAAAATCCATCAAAATCCTCCGATCAGATCAAGGGGGAGAGTATAAATCAGGGGACTTCATCAAATATTGCAAATATCATGGAATAGTATAGTAGTTTATAGTACCTCACACTCCACAGCAGAACAGAGTCGATGAAAGGAAAAAATAGAACTCTGGTAGAGTGTGCACGCAGTATGATGAAAGGTAAGAATCTCTCGAATGCATTTTGGGCTGAAGCCATAAATACTGCAATTTATTTAAAGAATAGAATTCCAACAAGGTGTCTTGATAATGTTACTCCTTTCAAATCCTTGTATGGTTCCAAACCTGCAGTTCATAATTTGAAAATATTTGGGTGTAAATCGTTTGCACATATTCCAAAGGAGAATAGGAAGAAATTGGATGCTAAATCCATTAAATGTATTTTCATAGGGTATTGTTTTGAATTCAAAGCATACAAATTGTTTGATCCTTCTACTCACAAAGTATTTGCAAGTAGAGATGTACTTTTTCATGAGCATGTAGCAGGAAATCATGACAATAGATGTCATGAGGAATGGCATAGACTTCTTGATGAAGGAGTTAAAGAAGAGCAGAAGCAACCATCACAGCAGCAACCACAAACGCAGTGACAACAACAGCAGCAAGAAGGACTCAGTGGTATGGACAATTCAAGCAGTCACAGTTCACCTAGAGGCGAAGACAGATCTTCACAAAGTGGTGAGGAAGATAATCAGTTGAGAAGATCTTCACGACAGGTTCAGCTCCCTGAGAGGTATAAATACTATGCCCTAATGAGTATAATTTCAAATGTCATAGAACCCATGATTTTTTATGAAGCTAATGAACATGATGAATGGCGAAATGCAATGGAGGAAGAATATGAATCTATAATGAAAAATAATACTTGGGAATTGACTGAATTGCCTGAACATAAAAATCCCATTGGATGCAAATGGATATACGAACCCAAGTTTAAATAAGATGGTAGTATAGATAAATATAAGGCTAGATTGGTGGAAAAGGGGTATTCACAAACAGAAGGTATTGATTATGCTGAAACATTTGCACCAGTAGCTAAATTGAATACTATCAGATTGTTAATTGCTTTAGCTACAAAGTACCATTGGAAGCTACACCCATTAGATGTTAAATCTGCATTTTTGAATGGTTAGTTAAAGGAGGAGGTTTACCTCACTCAACCTGAAGGGTTTGTGGAACAAGGGCAAGACCACTTAGTTTGTAAGTTAAAGAAAGCATTGCATGGACTAAAACAGGCCCCTAGGTCATGGTATGAGAAGATAGACTCTTTCTTTCTTCAACAGGGTTTTATGAGGAGAAAAAGTGATCCAAATCTGTATACCAAATTTGATGAGCATGGGTATATAGTATTGATTTAATTATATGTTGATGATTTGATAATTACAGGAAATGCGGAGAAATTAATTGATCAAATCAAGGAGCGGTTATCAAATTTTTTTGAAATGAAAGATCTTTGTGAGTTACATTATTGCCTAGGTCTTGAAGTTTGGAGAAATGCAGGCCAAACTTTTGTTTGTCAGGGTAAGTATATCAGAGAAGTACTTAAGAGATTTAAAATAGATCAGTGTAAGTCTTCTACTGTTCCCATGCAGCAGAATGTGAAACTTTATTGTGATGATGGTTCGAAGGAGGTGAATGGCACTATGTATAGACAGATGGTGGGTAGTTTGAATTATCTCACCACAACCAGACTTGATATTGCATACTTTGTGAGTGTGTTAAGTCAGTTTATGGCGAAACCTCTAGAAATCCATTGGAATGCAGCAAAGGCAGTACTCAGGTATCTAAACTGAACACTTGATTATGGTATTAAATATACTGATGCATCTGATGTTGAGTAGACAGGTTACTCAGATTCTGATTGGGCTGGCAATCCGGATGATCGAAGATCAACCACTGGATATGCGTTTGGTGTTGGATCCGAGCTTGTTTCATGGAGCAGTAAAAATCAACCTACTGTATCTTTGTCTTCTACTGAAGCAGAATATAAAGCCTTGTGTGCAACAACTTGTGAAGTTGTTTGGTTGAGAAGACTTCTTCAAGATGTTGGAAAAGAACAAAAGGAACCTACAATGATCAAATGTGATAATCAAATTTCAATCAATCTTGCGAAGAATCCAATTTTTCATGCAAGCACAAAGCATGTTGATGCTTAGTTTCATTTTGTTAGAGAAAAATTGTAGTCAAATGAAATAGCTCTTATGTATTGTGATACTAGTGAAAATGTTGTTGATATTTTCACTAAGCCTCTTGGAAAGACTAAGTTTGAGCTGTTTAGGGAGATGTTAGGTGTAGAAGTCAATCCATTCTCCATTAAGGGGGAGACTTGAAAATAATGGAGTAAGAGTCAGTTGTAAGCATCAATTGACAGAGTCAGTAGCATAAGTAGAGTCTAGTTATCTATGGTTTGATGTAACCGACTAAGTAGAGTAGTTTCCTATATAATGATGTAATCAGTATTCATTGAATAATATAGAATGTGAGCGTAGCCTCACCTGTGTGTTTTTTTCCATATTTCTAAGTGAAACTAACACAATATTGTGGGGCATTGTATCTGAACCGGGGCTATCTATGCCCATTTCATAGGGAAATGACATTGCACCAAATGTAAAGTTGATAAAGAGAGATGAAAGAATTATTTTTCCGGAAGCCCCAAACACTTCAAATTCTATGCCTGTCGGGAAATAGAGCCATGTACCAATGTTGTTATCTTCAGTTCCAAATGCTACATAGACATCATCTCTTCGAATGAAAAAATAGATTGGCTCGGGCCCAACAGATATGAAATGTTGTCAACTGGATTCAAGCCCATCCAAGTCTACTTCTATTTCTGAGGTTGTTTCAAGGTTTCCATCACAAATTTCTTCATCTAATGCTCCAACAACATCATCAGTTGGTGTACAAAATCAGATGGAACCTCCTAAGAGGATTTTATTTGGTCAAAAAGATATGGTTTCCCATCAATCATTTGCAATTCCACTCACAATAACAGAATTCCTATGATTAAAGACAAACCTATATAGAAATTTCACAGTGAACAGTCTTTCCACGCTGCGAAAGTACACTAGGCACTCCAAGTCAACATCCATTCAGCCTCCAGACGAAGTGGACGTGCCAAATGATTATGAGGATCAAAATATCAATAAGTTTTCTTCTCGAACCATCTAGTTAAATATGATTTATATGCATTAATTGTTCAAGGAACCAAACTATAGAAAGTAGGAGTTAGTTATGTTTTATGTTGTTATCTTTTGTAACAAACTCCTAAGTGAGTGGAATCCTATGTAACTACTTGTTATCAAATTTCTAAGAGTAGGGGTGAAAAATAGTCTATATATTGGTAATGGTTCATGATAGAGGGTTCGAGACTTGGGGTTTAGCTCAAGACCCAAGAGGGGATTTAGCAAGTTGTAATACCCATGTTTCCCCTGGCTTGTAATTAATCATTACTTATGATTACCATGCTATGACATGTGAACAATGTAAATGTATTATTGTTTACATTTCCAAAAACTGATTGTGGGGGTGAAGCCTTGAAGTATTGGCCATGATATCACTAGAGGAAAGAGTGAGGAAACTGTAGAGAGGGTTCATTATGTCAAATGACCCAAATTCTCCTTGCTGAAATAATAAGCCTCATCCTGATCCCAAAGAAAAATCAGTTAATGAAAGAAGGACTAGTGGTTGAACAATCAACTACCCCAATGAATGGAAGAATGGAGGGTTTGGCTGAGGAGACAAAAAATGGTCAACCCTGGGAACTCGCCCCCCTGCAACCCCTCAAACCCCCCTGCATTCCTGGTGCAACGCACAGACACTACTACTCGTGCAAAGAATATAACACATACCCAACATTCACATGGAATGCTCAAATTCTAAGAGGAACATTGCATTTATGCGAGAGGAGTTCCAGCTTATAGAAGGCAATTGAGTTCAAGTTATGCATTTATCAATCCATACCAAGTATATTCCATGTTTTACTTGTATATAAAGTAAGAATTCGACATCTTGCGAGATGGATTGAGCATATTTTTCCTTTCTCCTTATTGTTGTTGGTAATGTTCATTCGGAAAAACTTGCAAAGTTTCTTTGTTACATTCTAGATAGTTGCAGTGATGATCAAATCAAACGATGTTCTATGCAAGCAAATGGCATTGAAGGGAGAAAGAAAGGTTTCAGTTCTTATTGGTATCATATTGGTTTTTGTGGTCCACATGGTTGGAGTTTATGGTGATGATCTATTGTATCCACTTGTTATGCTTCCTCTAAAAACAATATCATCCTTTTGGCATGCATTATTCATCATTTTGCTTAATGATGCAATGGTGCGGAAAATGAAATCTCTGTGAGTGTTTGAGAAGGGAGATATAGTCTAGGGGGCGATTTATAGAATAATCTGCACATTTCATTGCATTTGTTCCTTATGCAGCTTCACTTCCTTTTGAGACATATGAGTGGTCGTATTGTCATTGGTTTATACAAATTGTGCCTCAAATAACTCGAATTGTACAAAAGTATCAATCACTCTTACTCAAAGATGGAGGAAGAAGAGCAAGAGGCTGGACTTGATTCAACAGTTCTGCCACAGAAGGTTGAGCATTTTTCTTTGCTAGACTGGATAGAAAGAAGAAACCCAAATCCAAGAAAATAGATTTCTCATCTGAGGACAATTGTTTTATTGATCAGTCAATTTGTGGTTCATTTGATGCATGTTACATGCTCATGGTAAGAGTTGGAGAAACTGACATAATATTGCAAGGCATTGTATCTGAACCGGGGCTATTTGTGCCCATTTCAGAGGCAAATGACATTGCATGAAATGTAAAGGTGATAAAGAGCGATGAAAGAATTGTTTTTCTTGAAGCCCCAAACACTTCAAATTCTATGTATGTCAGGAAACAAATCCATGTACCAATGTTGTTATCTCCAGTTCCACATTCTATATAGACATCATCTCTTCAAATGCAAAAACAGATTGGCTCGAGCCCAGCAGATATGAAATGTTGTCAACCGGATTCAATCTCGTCCAAGTCTACTTCTATTTCTGAGGTTGTTTCAAGGTTTCCATCAAAAATTATTGCATCTAATGCTCCAGCAACATCATCAGTTGGTGTAAAAAATTATATGAAAACTCATGAGAGGATTTTATTTGGTCAAAAAGATACGGTTTCCCATCAAGCATTTGCAGTTCCACTCACAACAACAGAAGTCATATGATTAAGGAAAATCCTATACAGAACATTCACAGCGAGCAGTCTTTCCACGCTGCGAAAGTACACCATGCACTCCAAGTCATCATCCATTCAGCCTCCAGATGGAGTGGACATGCCAAATCATTATGAGGATCAAAATGTCAAGAAGTTTTCTTCTTGAAATATCTAGTTAAATATGATTTGTATGCATTAATTGGTCAAGGAACCAAACTCTAGAAAGTAGGAGTTAGTTATGTTTTTTGTTGTTATCTTTTGTAACAAACTCCTAAGTGAATGGAATCCTATGTAACTACTTGCTATCGAATTCCTAAGAGTAGGGGTGAAAAATAAGTTATATATTGGTAATGTTTCATAATAGAGGGTTCGATACTTAGGGTTCATATCAAGACCCAAGAGGGGATTTAGAAATAAGAAAAGTTGTGTGATTCAATGTAAGCCTGAGGACATTATGTTAAATGAACATTTCTGCCATTAGAGATTCAGAAAGGTTGTGCCACCAGATTTATAAATGGCTATATTTCCATCATTTTCTATTATCTTCTTGCTTGAATGAAATTGTAGGTATTAAATATCAATGGTTGTCCATGGATAGGAGATTCATGAGCTGCAAAGGATTTGCAGTGATTGCCTCCTTTCATGATTTTTGTTTAAGAATTATTTTAATTCATTTTGCAGAGAGGATCATTGCTTGATGAATATTCTTCTTAGTGTCATCTACTCCATTATTTTGTTCATCATTATATATCCCTTTTTTTCTGGTATGCAACTTGATTGCCTTTGATCTGTATGGTGTTTATGACTCCATTCCCAATGGAATGTCTCTACAGACAGTCTATTTCCCTCTTTCTTACTCTTTCTTATTAATCCACCAACCATAAACTTGATTTAATTATTCATATTCTGATGAATATTGGGCTTGTTCTTCTGGCAGTCTAAGAACAACTCATGGTGCTAAAATTTATGGCGTCGTTGTCGAGGAGCGAAGACACGAAGATATCTTCCATGGGATAATGACAACGATCATAACCAGTGCTTGATGGTGAACAAGCGTTGGTCACATAATACAAACTGTATCATTCATCTGGTGACTCCACTCTATAAAGGAATAATCTATTGGCGACTTCACTGATTCGAGATGACAAAGGCCATGGAGGCTATATTGGAATAGAGGTTTGCACCTCTCAATTTTTCAGTTGTCCCTGGTTTTCCAAATCTAGTGTCTCCTCTGTCAGAATGGATGGATTTCCTTCCTACTTTCAAAGAAAACAAGGGGGACAATCATGCTCAACAACTCGTTACATTTCAACAATGCATGGATCAACTAGACATACATCTTGAGGATGTGTTGATGAAAATGTTCATGTACTCGTTAAAAGGTGATGCACAAGAATGGTACTTTTCTCTTCCTGCTTTCAACATACTTTACTTGAGAGATTTCCATGTTGCATTCAATGAGCAATGTAAAAGGTATTTTTCCAAAGAAATTATTTTTCAACATTGTTGTGAGGAATTTCATTCAGATATCCAACATATTAATTTTTCTAATAGTGAGAATGGAAGAGATTATACTAATGAATATGTGGACAAGAAATCATTCATACATGGAACTTTTTCTATTTCTGCTTCCCAAGAAGAAGGTTTTCGATATGTAGTTGGTGATAGTAATGATGATTACATGGCTATAGATGCATTAGATTTTTCCCCTGATGAACCTGTTGTTTCAAATTTAGATGAAGGAGACCAAACAGATTATGAAGAAAACATTGTTCCATAATTAGCTAAAGAGCTTCATAATAGCAATCAAAACTCCGATTCATTCTCGAATAGTTATGGTTCTAATGAGGAGAATATCTTTACTAAAGCACATACAAAGTTTATTAGCAGCCAACCAGTATATGATGGTAAAGAAGATAAGGAGGAGTTGCATCAGCATTTGAAATTTTCTTTATCACCCATCGATGAGAAAAAATATCCAAGGATCAACGAGCTCATGTCTATCATTTCTACACCTGGACTTGCAAAAGATATCAAACAACATAGCTATGGAGCATATGAGGACCACAATTTTATTGATGAATCAGCCTTCACAAAGGAGCAAGATTGTCTTCTTAACCATCGAAAAATGTCTTGTCATAAGTTTCATGATCCTATGGATTTTTGCATGGATTTTTATTTTTTAAAGGACTATAATGCTTCAGTTGTTGGTAAGATTTCAGATTACAATTGTAAGTATCAATTGCTTATTAACCTCTTAATGCAAAATTGATATCACTTGAGGATTCTTTCAAACAGTTGCATGGAATGAGTTATTTTCATCAGTTCGATGCTTACTTGGATGCATTGGAAGTATGACTTCACTAGAGAAAAATAATCCAGCTGGATAGACTAGAGTAGGATTATGTATATAAATAAGCTTTCCATGCAAGCGTTTGGTTTGCAATAATAGGTTTGTTTGTAATGTTTTTTCCAACTTGTATGTTTTAGTTTTTAATAAAAGAGTAGAGATGTTCTCAAGGCATGAACAGGGATACAGATTGCAGAGATGGAATGGAAAAGGCACAGGTCTACAGATTTCTTGGCAGCTCACAGGGAGCATGTCATCCCATATAAGAAATAAAAAATACATTTCTAAAAACCCATAGTGTACTAGGTGTAGGAGGATAAACGCCCATCGTGGTCAAGTGCCAATTTTCAAACAAGAGTGGTGACAGTGCCAAATGTCTAAGAGAAGGCATCTACAGAGAAATCTCGTGCCAAGGCATCGACACCACCGAGCTCAAATTACGATTATGTTAAAACTCTAATCATAAGTTAGTTAGTTTACCTAACTGTTATACAGTTACATGACAGTTATGGTCTTCTTGTATTATATATGTACATCTATGTACATGATTATTTGAAGCATTGATGAATATAGAGTATGCCTTTTCTGCAAGTATTTATTTATCTTTGTTCATCATGGTTTCTTGATTGCTTGACTTATTTCCATTATATTTCTGTTGTTTTTTCATTATGAATCTAACAAATTCGAGACTGAGCGTTGTTTTCCAAATCATCCATCAAACACAAGGCAGTGCACATGTCACCTAATATAGTCAAAATTCGCAGTGCCACAAACGAAACCGCTGACTTCCAAAAAATTATAACCTATATGTCAATGATGTGGTGCGCAGGGGTCAAAAGGTAATTCCACGTGGAATGCTCGAATTCGAAGAGGGACATTTCATTTCTACGACAAGAGTTGGAACTTATTAATAGGAATTCAGAGAGCACCATTGCACAATAATTCACACACAATAATAACTTGTATATTATTGAATCTCAATTACA
>JASDQU010500832.1:59812-80665 GCA_032191745.1 Picea mariana | reverse complement strand
TCTTTGGACTAATCAAAAAGATAGTTAGTGGTAACACATTCCTTCTATCATATTTTTCTCACATGTTGTTCGAGAGTTCTCTTTGAAATGTTATCCATGAAATTGTAAATTTTCACACCCAACTCAAATCTTTCATAATTACAGTGCACTTCGTTGCTATTAATAACACTTTGAAAAAGAATCTCATTGATGGTTAAAAGGTTTACCCTTTGTCTATTGTAATTATCTTTTAATTTTTGGCTGGTAAACATTGTTATCTTCCAGAGGCTGTGAATATTTCTAGTGAATAAAAATCACTGCCCACACCTTGAACACATTTTCATTAAACTAATCATTTATAATAGAAAAGCTACGTTAGATTTGTTGTAATGAATACATATGGAATCTATATTACAATCCCCTCTTGAGGAATTGGATGCCAATTATTAGATCATCCCTCACTCTTTGGGAATGGTTCATAGGCACTCCATGTTGACATACAAAAAATGAAATTTAAACTATGTTCTAGAATGGATTATCTAGCCTTGGCCAAAAAAAAATCCCTCTCCGATTAGAAATGAAAAGCAAAGCCTATTACTTACGTTTACTAGTATATTTGGAATAGCTTTGATATTCAATGGAAGTTAATGAGTTCCATAATAGAAATTCTCTTAGAGATAGACTAGAAAGACTATAAAATAAATTCATATTTCAAATTTTCAAGCAAGTAGCCAACAATCTCCTAAATTATTACTTTCTCTCATAAAAGAAGAAGAGTTTCATTTGGTGGGTTTTGATGGCCTCTCATTGCAAATAATTTTTCATTTTGTCCCCATTGGGTGCTCCAATTTATATGTTATTTTAGGGGATGGGGATTAAATTTTTTTTTGAGAATTTTAATAGAAGGATTAGGTGTAGGATTTTTTTTTTAGTGAAATAGACTAAGTGATTGAATGTTTTGAGATTCATGCTAAATCTCCAAATATGTAAATGGACAAACCTTACTAGCCTTCCAGGAAATTCTATGTTCTTTAGAGATCTTACAAGTCAATTCATTAGAAACCTTTTACCAAATCCCACTTTTCAGTGATCTATTGATGCAAAAAGAATCCTTGAAGAGTTTCCATCTTGGTTGTTCTCGAGAATCTTGATATTCTCCAAGACAACTGCTTCAATGGTTTGCTTCTCAAGAGTAGTTATGGAACTAAAAAAAGAGGATAACATTCTCTAAGTTGGTTGTTTGATTCCTCATAATAATAAAACCCAAGAGAAGTGAGGTGCTTCTCTAGAAGGCTTCTTCTTGATAACCGAATCACCAAAAATAGCAACAACAATATTAAAGAAGGTGGAGCACCCTTCTTTGAGGTAACTACCTCCTAGACATATGTGTACTAAATATTAAAAGTAGTTTCTTCATTTATATCCATTCTTTGATTGGTCGACTCATCCTTATTCTATGCATCAAATGACAACATGTCATATTATTTTAAATGGAAGTGTTTCTTTTAATAAATATTTGATGAAGTATTGCTTCTAAAATAGAGCCCATAATAATTTGAGCACTGAATATTTGGTAGTCATAACTGTATTGGACTTTTGTTCTGGGTGATCTCTTCTATATTGAATGTTTGACCATGTCACCCTTTAAACAAAATGATTAATCCTTTGTAATGCTTCAAATTATGATTGAAAATGATAATATGTTGGTTAGAAATGAGACACAACAACAACAAAGAAATGACAGCTTCAAATGATGGCTCGAAAAGACAATCCACAACAAGAAATGTCAAACAATGATGTAAATGCCTTCAAAACATCCTACTTCAAAACTATCTTCACTTTTCAAGCCCCAATTATTCACACACTTCTCTTTTTGTTGGCTACATACTAGAAAGGCCTTTATTGTTGGCTACTGAAAACATCGTAAAGTTTTTCTTATAAAGTAAAGCATAGATCACCCCCAACAACCATGCGAGCACATGGCTTTATTGCCTTGGATTTTTCTTTATCATTTGTATTCTAGTTGTAAGATCAAAAGCAATGTTTCATTTGAATATTGCATAAATGTTTCAAAATCCATTGAATATAATATGTGCACAAGGCCTACATGTGTAGTACATGGTTATTACACACAGACATACATTCATATATCGGTAGATACAAACATATGTAAATATATCCATGCATACCTATATATGAATGTATAAAATTATAAGATATAAAGCTCATGTGGCTAAGGTGTGTGCATGCTTCCAATAAGGAATCTCTTCACTAGTGAGGTTGATAAGAGTATTAAGTTCTCCACTAGGGCTCCATTCAAGTTGTTCTCTCACCAGTCGAGCCCACATGAATGGCATGAGTTCAAAAAGGCACAAGGTTGGCTGCATGTCTAAGGCAATTTTAAAAAAGAATGGTTATTCCTTAGACCTGGTACATAATTCAAAGGGAGTGTGCTTTAGTTAGGGTGCATCCCCTTGGGGTGTGTTTCTCCAAAGAATTTCCAATAAAATAAAATTTTGAGCAATCCAAATAGGTGGAAATACAAGAAAAATTAGGGATTGACTATGATGACTTTGATGCCTTATGGAAAGCCATTTTACCAATTATAGAACACCTTTTTCCTTTAATCTGTTTTCCTTCAGGTGGAAATAAACAAGACTCTTGCTTGTTAAGATAAAGATACCATCAATGCAAATTTTCCATTTTACAAAAAATATGATCATTGCCTACAATCTTTCAAGTGATGAGTTGCATTCTAGAATTTTAATCCTAAAAAATTTAGGACTTGTAGGGTTGGGTTCAAAACCTATGGACACATCTAGTGTGAGAACAAGGTTCAATATTTTGGTGACCTTATACCTAAGATTTCATTTGTATTCTCTTTGAGCCAACACCAATATGGGTAGAGCCTACTCTCTATGAAAAGATGGAGAAGTGAGATTTTATTGTTCAAGTTTCCACCCTTGCTTCAAGTGGCTTTGTTGGATTCTTTTGGGAAGACTGATTTGGAAAGCCCCGGGTTATGACAACATTTATGACTAAAATTGTTGGATATTTGACCAGTGCAAACCAACATGTTATAATGTGGGTGTCTAACAAGCATGGTGTTCCTCTTGAGCCTTTGATATTTACCAACTCCAAAATAATAAAGAAAACAAAATTTACAAAGCCACTAAAAAATGAAAACTTAGGCACCAAACCCAACCTTATCTTGTAATTTGCAATGAAATAGATGAAGTCATTCAAGTGCAAGACATAAACCCAATTTCCCAACTAGCCCATGATTAGAATATATTCTCTTGCAATTTTCCAACCTAAAAGTCTTCAAATTGCTACAATATGATAGACCTCCAATCCATCCCTGATCGAAATATTGATTCACTAATGTCGATTATTCAAACATAAAACAACATTTCCCAATTGTAGCAATTCCATCATAGCTATCGTACCAGCCACTTAGCTCGAGATTCACTAGACGTTCACATTTATAATCCCATTTGGTAAGGTTAATAAGATCATTTACAAGGCTGGCAAGAAACTTCCTAGAATAGTATTGACCAAAACCCTCACTCCATAGTTTGCCATCTTTGTGATAAACCTCACTGGTTACTAGTAGTTGCAAACACTCAAAATTTGAAATATTTTTTCATCTTGAATTGAAAAACAAACATTATAATTTCAAGTTTGAATTCAAGTTCATGAATAACTTTGAAATGATATTACCTTAAATTTGGAATATCGGCCGTCACAGCCAAATCTTGAAAACCCAACAAGTAAATTTATTTAAATGTTTCTGACACAATCATATGTTTCTAACAACAACGTAGATTTGTCTTTACCTTTTGGGGGGTCTTGCATTTACAAAATAGTTTTCTTAATACTCGTTTGTTTACTTATTTTTTTCCTTCAATATAGATATTTCATATTCTTAATAAAAAAATGATTTCAAAATCCAAAGTCTTCCCTTACAGAGGGAAAGCAAGATAGGATGGAAGTAGCATTTGCTCATACCAACTCTCTCATTGAAATATTTTTTGATAAAACACCGGTTTCCAAAATCCAAAATCTTATCTTACAAGAAAGGCCAAGATAAAATAAAAATGATCAAAGGCTCATAACCAACTATTAGCAAAAAACAAGTTTCCTTACAAAACACTAGTTTTATTGACATTTGAATGCACAAGTGAGGAAATGAGGTTTTGCTGACAACAGAAGTCGTCCATACTTTTATTAATGCACTCAAATAAAATAGAACACACAAATGAAAATGACATTGAGTGCTCAAACCCTATGAGCATAAATCCTAGGTGCATGAAGATTACAACAACTAGTTGCTCTATTATTTTAATTCTAACCAGTTTAATTATTGGTTTTGTTAACCAATTTTTGTTTTGTAAAATTTCAAAGGACTCCAATCCAAAAATGGGAGTAAACAAAGGTATGGAATTAACACTCGGAGAAATCGTTTTAAGGAAATGACCAATTTAGTGATGAATGCATACCCTCTTTAGACCATACAAAATTACACATTGTTCAATTGATGCTCAGAGGAATACAAAAAAGGTTTAAGCGGGAGATGGAAATTTACAAAGTTTTAAATTTTACTCAGAGAATAGACACACAAATTTATGCTTACAACAAGGACATATGATTTATACATAGAGTAGATACATTCTAAGATAGCCTACTGATGTTGTGTCCAAGGATGACATAACTTGTATTCCTTGATGCTCAATGAAGAGCCACCATTACGGCTTGTCTTTTAATATAAATATCCACCATCTAATGTGGCTTATGAGATTCTTTATGGAAAGCACTCCAACTTACCTCTAGACCACAACTTGATGGACAAGGTAGGGATAACCATATTATGCCTCTACACTTTTTCTACCAGAAACATCTTTATTAACGACTCAAATAGTTACATATACAACAACATGGCTGAAGGCCATAACTTTTCTTCAAAAATTTATGGCCTATTCCTCTCAGTTATAAGATACAAAATTTGTGTAGCCTTTGTGATCAAAACCCAATAACTTATTTTATGACTAAATCCTTTCCTATTTAGAGGAACAACTATTACATTTTCACCAGACATTAAGATGCAATAAACAAAACATGAGGGGATACTTGAATACCGGCTTCACTATCACTATTGATGTTAATGGCAATGCTTTCTGCCACACTTCTATCCATAGTGCTAGTGACCATATCAACCTCATATGTTCTGAGAAATTTGACAGTGATCTCCACGAGGAGGGATATAGCTTCTTAGGGTTTTCCACCATTAGACAACACTTAGTACTCTACTCCCTAGCCATTTCTTCATGGAGGCTGAAACTTGAAGGGTTCTATTCTCTCAACTATCAATTTAATCTTGAGAGTTCCTTCTTCAAGCTCAAATCGTTTGTTGGCACTATGTTTTGCTAAAAAATTGAATTTCTACTAATTTGTTCTAACCTGGTGTCTTCCATCTCCCTAAGAAGAGATTTGGCTCTTTTTTTTAATAGTAACATGGAAGATTTATATCGATTTATACGAAAGACAAATACACTGGCCACACCTATATCAAGTTGGCCCCTTTTTTAGCAAAAGATTTCTGTTTTTCCTATCTCCATCTGAAATTGGTTAAGGAAATCATTACAAAGCTCTCACATAGAAGGTGAACCATACCAGTTGAATGTTGAAATACACTGATAGATGTGTAGTGGTCACGAAACTGTTATATGAAAAAAGAAGTGCACAAGACTCATAGGATCTGCTATAGGTAGAAATTGTGTCCATCCTTAGAGGGTCATTTGAAGATCTGAATTTTGTGGCAGAGAGATGTACAAGACAGATGTCATGGGATATGATCATTAGAGTGAGATATTTCAAGCATCCTCTCTCCTTTGAACCAAAGGATTCTCGTTTCTGATAGCTCTGATACCTCTTTCTGGTGAACAGAGGAATTTTGTTTCTAACGCTTTGTTAGCGATCTCAAAGTCTAATTCCCAATCCACCAGAAGTAAGTGGAAGTAAGATCTAGCCCAAACAACTAGCAATGTTTTTTATCATCTTTCTTTCTACCTTTCCATAAATATGTTCTGAGGATCTTCCCATATATTTAAGAACCCCTTTGGGGGCCACTTAAAAAAGAATAGATATATAAGGAGAGTTGAAAGCATTGACTTGATGAGGGTTAATCTCACATGAGGGATTAAACAGTTTAATCCCCAAGTTGTATTTTCTATTCTTTTTTCAAGAGCAAGGGTCCATGGCAGTGAATAATTTGAGGGTAATAAGGACTCCAAGGTATTGCAAAGATTTCCAGTTTAGCTCAACAGTGAAGCTTAAAGTATTGCAATTTCGAGCAGGGTTCCTATTGGGATACTCAGGGAAAATTACATAATTCTTTCTATTTATTTGTCCTCACGGACCTTCCAAAATGCCTCCAAGATTGTTTTAAATCATTGCCCTAGATTTCATCCATAGTGGAATGATCTTGTTTGAGTTGTTCTTGTGATTCTAGAAAAAGGAAAGTGAGCACATGCTAGATTTCCTCCATAGTGGAATGATGTTATTCGAAATGTGCTTGTGCTTGTGCAAGAAGGAAAGCTAGCATGTGCTAGATTTCTTCCATAGTTAGATGATGTTGTTTTGGATGATGTTCAAGATGTGCTAGTGAATGTGCAAGAAGGAAGGCTAGCACGTGCTAGCTTTCCTCCATAGTGGGATGATGTTGGTCGAGATGTGCTTGTGCCTGTGCAAGAAGGAAAGCTAGCATGTGCTAGCTTTCCTCTACAGTGGGATAATGTTGTTTAAGATGCGCTCGTACCTATGCAATAAGGAAAGATAGCATTTGCTAGCCTTACTCTATAGTGGGTTGATGTTGTTAGAGATGAGCTCCTAACTGTGCAAGAAGGAAACGTAGCATGCACTAGATTTCCTTTGCAATGGGGTGATTTTGTTCGAGATGCACTCATTCTTGTGCAAGAAGGAAATCTAGCACACACTAGCTTTCCTCCATAGTGGGGTGATGTTGTTCGATATGTGCTCGTTCTTGTGCAAGAAAGAAAGCTATCATGTGCTAGCTTTCCTCCATGGTGGGGTGATGTTGTTCAATATGTGATCATTCTTGTGCAAGAAGGAAAGATAGGATGCACTAGCTTTCCTCTGTAATATTTTCTCCACAGTGGGGTGATGTTGTTTGAAATGTGCTCATTCCTGTGCAAGAAGGAAAGCTAGCATGTGCTAGCTTTGCTCCGTAGGCTTTCCTCCATAGTGGGGTGATGTTAATCAAGATGTGCTCATGCATGTGAAATAAGGAAATCTACCACGTGTGACGCAAGGCGCGACTATCTTCTCTGATAACTCCTCTCGCCCGCTCACAGGATCTTCTCTCATCTGCCACTCCATTTCTGGATTTACTGTCGGCCTACCTCTTCTTCGCACCTCCCTATCTTCAGGATCAGGTGAATTCCTTTCTCTCCTGGGCAGCATGGTGAAACTCTCTTTCTCTGCTACAGAAAGCAAAGAAATCCCGCTCTGATACCACTCTGATGGCTTTCGCACTCCTCGGAGCACGTTCGCCTCCTCCAAGACCTTCTTTCTCCTCAGCCCGAAGAGCATCAATACTCTTCTATTCCCTTATCGGAATATCTACCCACAGATTCTTCCTTATTCGATCCCCTCTCTGCACTTGGAGGATCAGAACTTCATGCTTTGTGAGTTCTTTATTGATCAACTGGGCTCTCGAATCCCCGAGACTTGATGTGTCAGTCAATGCTAACCTTCTCCTGCTTCTATCAGAACTTCGGACCTATCGCAACTTCGTGACTCCCGACACTTAAGGTTCCAACCTTCGATATGTGACGTGCTGAAGCACTGAACTCGCGATCTTGCCACTCGCGAGCTCAAACGATAGATACCTCGACTCCCGAAGCCTGAGACACCGAATCTCTGATAATTTATGCCACCTGTCTTCCACTATCACCTGTGGCCCACACTACTTACGTGGTTGTCGGAATGTCACACTTCGTGCTCCTGTGACTTCCATTGCATAAAGTTGGAATCTTACCTCACGAACTCTCGATATGCTGATCCACGAGTAGAACCAACGTTCCTCGTGATCCCGATCAACGACTCCTGTTCTCCCGAGCTTCTAACCTTCTCCCGCACCTGCACTGTAGACTTCCTGAAATCCCGAGAGATCCAACGATCCATGGTAACTTGCGGATTCCCCACGAAGAATACTGACCGTCCACTCCTTTTCCTGTGCAATTCACAAACAAGAAATATCTTCCCACGAGACGGGTTCGTCCACCTGTGACTCTTCTCTCCGCTACACTTCAACAACTCGAAGGCCTATCCTTCCTGAGCTTTTTCTTCCAGCTTTCGAGTCCCCTCAGGAAACCCCTTGCACGCACTCCTTGCGGAAAATCTTCAAACATGACTAAGTGTTGAAGCTTTCGATCCTGCGCACTCCTGCAACAAAAATCTGTTAAATACCTTTGTTCAGAATCACAACTCTGAAACTTCATCTAGCCTGCGCATGCCTTGCACGACTCCAGTGCCAAATCTGCACTTTTGAGAACTTAGAACAAAATTTACCTCTATTTGAACCCTTCTGTCAACGCACTCCATGCAGACGATTCAACTGCACTCATTACAGGAATTCTCTGGCTCAAGATAGAGAAACAATTGAAACTAACCCCTTGTTCTCACAGACTTCAAATTAACCATGAAATCACATACACGGCATATAAAAGAAAATGTATGACAAGAAGCAAACATTCATGAGCATAATATCATCAATACACAGAGAATAACACAACCCTGGATTTGAATCAAAGCTTTCTATTAATTCAATGTCTGTACATGGAAGTTCTTCATACACTTCTCTGCCTGCTCTTCTCTTCTGAATGCTCTTCATAATAATGTTACAATATACAAAGGAGGGTGTCTATATCTTGTTTCCCTCTCGAGCTCTAAGGATATCAAATCTAGAATTAATTTCCTATCTAACAACATTAAATCTATTAAATGCCTCATCTACCTAAGGACGTGAGCTATCTGCTCAAGGTCCATTACAATATACAAAGTGCGCTTCCATAAATGTCTTCATTAAAGACTCGCGCAACAATCTCAAAGTGAAATCAAAAAAGAAATTATACTGGCTTGTCCAGTTGTCTTCTGCTTTCGCGTTGGCTCGCTTGACGTGGGTGATGCTCCTGCATCAAAGCGCTAGCTTTTCTCCATAGTGCGGTGATGTTGTTTGAGATGCATTCGTGCCTGTGCAAGAAGAAATCTAGGATGCGCTAGCTTTCCTTCACAGTGGGATGATGTTGTTTGAGATGCATTCGTTGTTATGCAAGAGGGAAAGATAGCACGTGCTATCTTTCTTCCGTAGTTGGATGATGTTGTCCGAGATGTTCTCGTGCTTGTGCAAGAAAAAAAGCTAGCATGCGCTATCTTTCCTCCACAATGGGGTGATGTTGTTCAAGTTTCTCTCGTTCTTGTGCAAGAAGGAAAACTAGCACGCACTAGCTTTTCTCTGTAGGATTTTCTTTGAAGTGGAGTGATGGTGTCTGAAATGTGCTCATTCCTATGCAAAAAGGAAAGCTAGCACGTGGTGTCTTTCCTCCATAGGCTTTCCTCTGTAGTGGGGTGATGTTGATCAAGATGCACTCGTGCATGTGAAATAAGGAAATCTAGCACGCACTAGCTTTCCTCCATAGTGTGATGATGTTGCTTGAGATGCGTTCGTTCTTGTGCAAGAAGGAAATCTAGGATGCGATAGCTTTCCTTCACAGTGGGATGATGTTGTTTGAGATGCGTTCGTTGTTGTGCAAGAAGGAAAGAGAGCATGTGCTATATTTCCTCCATAGTTGGATGATGTTGCTCGAGATGTGCTTGTGCTTCTGCAGGAATAAAATATAGCACATGTTATCTTTCCTCCATAGTGGGATGATGTTCAAGATGCACTCGTTCCTATGCAAGAAAGAAAGGTAGCACAAGCAAGCTTTCGTCCACAATACGATGATATTGTTCGAGATGTGCTCTTGCCTATGCAAGAAGGAAAGATAGTACGTGCTATATTTCCTTCGTAGTGGGATGATGTTGTATGAGATGTTCTCGTGCTATATTTCCTTCATAGTGGGATGATGTTGTATGAGATGCATTCGTGCCTTTGCAAGAAGGAAATCTTGCACACACTAACTTTCCTCTGTAGTGGGACAATGTTGTTCGAGATGCGTTCTCACCTGCACAAGAAGGAAAGATAGCACGTGCTAGCTTTCCTTTGCAATGGGATGATGTTGTTCAAGATACGCTCAGGCCTGTGCAAGAAGGAAATATAGTACACACTAGCTTTCCTTTGCAGTGGGATGATGTTGTTAGAGATGCACTTGGGATTTTGAAAGAAGGAAAGCTAGCATGTTAGAGCTTTTCTTTGCAGTGGGATGATGATGTTAGAGACGCGCTCGAGCCTGTGTAAGAAGAAACGATAGCATGCACTATCTTTCCTTCATAGTGGGATGATTTTGTTCGAGATGCACTCATGTATATGCAAGAAGGAAAGCTAGCATGTGCTATATTTCCTCCGTAGTGGGATGATGTTGTACAATATGTGCTCATGCCTGTGCAAGAAGGAGAGCTAGCATGTGTTATATTTTTTCTGTAATGGGATGATGTTGTTCGATATGCGCTTGTGCCTATGCAAGAAGGAAAGCTGGCACATGCTAGCTTTTCTCCACAGTGGGATGGTGTTGTTTGATATGTGCAAGTGCCTTTGCAAGAAGGAAAGCTAGCACACACTAGCTTTCCTCCATAGTGGGATGATGTTCGAGATGCACTCATTCCCATGCAAGAAGGAAATCTATCATGAGAGAGATTTCCTTCATAGTCTGATGATGTTGTTTGAGATGTGCTCATGCCTATGCAAGAAGGAAAGATAAGATGCGCTAGCTTTCCTCTATAGTGGGATAATGTTGTACATGCATGTGCAAGAAGGAAAGGTAGCACACGTTAACTTTCCCCTGTAGTTGGATAATGTTGTTTGAGATGCACTCATCCCTGTTCAAGAAGAAAAGATAGCACACTCTAGATTTCCTCTGCAGTGGGATGATGTTTTTCGAGATGCACTCGAGCTTGTGCGAGAAGGAAAGGTAGCATGCACTAGCTTTCCTTCGCAGTGAAAGGATGTTGTTTGAGATGCTCTCGTTCCTGTGAAAGAAGGAAAGCTTCCATGTACTAAATTTCCTCTATAGTGGGATGATGTTGCTAGAAATATGCTTGTGGTTGTACAAGAAGGAAAATTAGCATGCGCTAGCTTTCCTCAATAGTGGGATGATGTTGTCCGAGATGGGCTCATGCCTGTGCAAGAACGAAAGCTATCATGCAATATCTTTCCTCCACAGTGGACTGATGTTGTTTAAGATGCATTCATGCCTTTGTAAGAAGTAAAGCTAGCACACGTTGGCTTTCCTTCTTGTGTAGGAACGAGCATGCTAGTGATGATGTTATTCGAAATGTGTTGATGCCTATGCAAGAAGGAAAGGTAGTGCAAGAAAGCTATCACGCACTAGCTTTCCTCCATAGTGGGATGATGTTATTTGAAATGCGTTGATGCCTATGTAAGAAGCAAAGCTAGCACATGCTAGATTTCCTCCACAGTGGGATGATGTCGTTCGAGATGCACCGGTGCCTGTGCAAGAAGGAAATATAGCATGCACTAACATTCATCCATAGTGGATAATGTTGTCTGAGATGCATTGGTGCCTTGTGTTGGGCCTATGCAAGAAGGAAAGCTAGCATGCACTAGCTTAACTTCACAATGGGTCGATGTTGTTTGAGATGTGTTGGTGTATGTGCAAGAAGGAGAGATAGCATGCAATAATTTTCCTCCACAATGGAACTATGTTGTTCGCGATGCGTTGGTGCCTATGCAAGGAGGAAATCTAGCACACAATACCTTTTCTCCACAGTGGGACAATGTTGTTCAAGATCCATTGGTGCCTATGAAAGAGGGAAAGATAACACCTCCATAATGGGAATATGTTGTTCTAGATGCCCTGGTTCTTGTGTAAGAAGGAAATCTAGCACGCGCTAGATTTCTACCATAGTGGGATGATGTTGTTCAAGATGTGCTCATGCCTGTGCAAGAAGGAAAGATAGCATGTGCTAGCCTTCTTTGCAGAGGGATGATGTTTTTTGAGATTCTCTCGTGCCTATGCAAGAAGGAAAGCTAGCACAAATTAGCTTTCCTCCGTAGTGGGATGATGTTGTTTGATATGTGCTCATGTCTATGCAAGAAGGAAAGCTAGCATGCACTATATTTCCTCTGTAATGGGGATATGTTGTTCTAGATTCACTCATGCATGTGCAAGAAGGAAAGTTAGTACATGTTAGATTTCCTCCGCAGTGGGGTGATGTTTTTCAACATACGCTCGTTCCTGTGTAAGAAGGAAATTTGACACACACCAACTTTCCTCCATTTTAATGTTATTCAAGATGCACTCATGCTTGTGCAAGAAGGAAAGATAGCATGCACTAGCTTTCTTCAGCAATGGGGTGATGTTGTTCAAGATGCGCTCATTCCTATGCAAGAAGGAAAGATGGCACACACTAGATTTCCTTCGCAGTGGGCTGATGTTTGATATGCGCTCATGCTTGTGCAAGAAGGAAATCTAGGATTCTCTAACTTTCCTCTGTAGTGGAATGATGTTGTTCAAGATGCACTCTTGTCTGTGCAAGAAGGAAAACTAGGACTTGCTAGCTTTCCTCCATAGAGGGTTGGTGTTGTTCGATATGATTTCATGCTTGTGCAAGAAGGAAATCTAACACGTGCTATCTTTCCTTCATAGTGGGATGATGTTGTTCAATATGTGTTCATGCTTGTGCAAGAAGGAAATCTAACGCGCATTATCTTTCCTCTGCAGTGGGATGATGTTGTTTGAGATGAGCTCGTGCTTATACAAGAAGGAAAGATAGCACATGATAACTTGCCTCTGTAGTGGGATGTTTTTCAATATGTTCTCGTGCCTTTGCAAGAAGGAAAGATTGTACACACTAGCTTTCCTCCATAGTGGGATGATGTTGTTCTAGATGTGTTTGTGCCATTGCAGGAAGGAAATCTAGCACACACTAGCTTTCCTCCATAGTGAGATGATGTTGTTTTAGATGCATTGGTGTTTTTGCAAGAAAGAAATCTAACACTTGTTAGATTTTCTCTACTTTGGGATAATGTTGTTCGAGATGTGTTGATGCTTGTGAAAGAAGAAAAGATAGCATGTGTTAGCTTTCCTCCACAGTGGGATGATTTTGTTCGAGATGTGTTGTGCTGGTGTTTGTGAAAACATACTAGCTTTCCTACACAGTTGGATGATCTTGTTTGATAAGTGTTTGTGCTAGTGCAAGAAGGAAAGCTAGCACACACTAGCTTTCCTCCAAAATGGTATGTTGTTGTTTGAGATGTGCTTATTCCTGTGCAAGAAGGAAAACTAACATGTGATATATTTCCTCCACAATGGGATGATGTTGTTCAATATGCATTTGTGCCTATGCAAGAAGGAAAGCTAACATACGTTAGTTTTCCTCCATAGTGGGATGTTGTTGTTTGAGATGCACTTGTGCCTGTGCAAGAAGGAAAGCTAACACGTGTTAGTTTTCCTCCATAGTGGGATGATGTTGCTTGAGATGGGCTTGTGCCTGTGCAAGAAGGGAAACTACTAGCTTTCCTCTACAGTGGAATGATGTTGTTCAAGATGCACTTGTTCTTGTGAAATTAGGAAAGATAGCATGCACTAGCTTTCCTCCACAGTGGGATGATGTTCGAAATGCGCTTGTTCCCTTGCAAGAAGGAAAGATAGTGCATCTTTCATCCCAAGTGGATAGATGTTTTTTTAGATGCGCTCTTTCCTGTGAATTAAGGAAAGATGGCACGTGCTAGCTTTCCTCCATAGTGGGATGATTTTGTTCTAGATTCTTTTGTGCCTATGAAAGAATGAAGGATATCATGCGGTATCTTTCCACCATAGTGGGATGATATTGTTTGAGATGTGCTTGTGCATATGCACGAAGTAAAGCTATCACGCACTAGATTTTCTCCATAGTGAGATGATTTTGTTCGAGATGTGCTTATTCCTATGTAAGAAGGAAAGATAGGACACGCTAGCTTTCCTCCATAGTGGGATGGTGTTGTTAAAAATGCACCTGTTCCTATGCAAGAAGGAAAGCTAACATGCACTAGATTTTCTCAATAGTGGGATGATGTTGTTTGAGATGTGTTGGTACCTGTGCATGAAGGAAGGCTACCACATCCTAGATTTTCTTAGTGGAATAATGTTTCTCAAGATGCACTTATGCTTGTGAAAGAAGGAAACCTATCACGCACTAGCTTTCTTTCACAGTGACATGATGTTATTCGAGATGCGTTCATTCTTGTGCAAGAAGGAAAGTTATCACGTGCTATATTTCCTCCATAGTGGGATGATGTTGTTCAATATGTGCTGGTGCCATTACAAGAATGAAATCTAGTATGCGCTAGCTTTCCTACACAATGGAATGACATTCTAAATGAACTAGTTCTTGTGCAAAAAGGAAAGCTAGCATGCACTAACTTTCTTGCACAGTGGGATGATGTTGTTTGAGATGAGCTCATGGTTGTGAAAGAAGGAAATATAGCATGTGCTAACTTTCCTCTTTAGTGGGATGATGTTGTTCAAGATGCACTGATGCTTGTGCAAGAAGGAAAGCTAACACAGACTAGATTTCCTCCACAATAGGATTATGTTGTTTGAGATACACTCGTGCTTGTGAAAGAAGGAATGTTAGCATGCACTAGCTTCCTCCATAGTGGAATGATGTTGTTCAGAATGAGTTTGTGCAAGAAGTAATGCGAGGACACACTAGTTTTCCTCTACAGTGGAATGTTGTTGTTCGAAATGTGTTTGTACTTGTTCAAGAAGAAAAAATAGTATGCACTAGCTTTCTTTCACAATGGGATGATGTTGTTTGAAATGCGCCCATGCTTGTGCAAGAAGGAAAGATAGCACGCATTTTCTTTCCACCACATTGGAATGATGTTGTTTGAAATGCACCCATGTTTGTGATATAAGGAAAGAAAGCATGTGCTATATTTCCTCCACAGTGGAATGATGTTATTCGAGATGCACTTGTGCTTGTGCAAGAAGGAATGCTAGCACACATTAGATTTCTTACACAATGGATACATGTTTGAAATGTGTTTGTACTTGTGCATTAAGGAAAACTAGCTTTCCTCCACAATGGAATGATGTTGTTCGAAATGCTCTTGTGCTTTTGCAAGAAGAAAATCTAGTAGGTGTGAGTTTTACTTGACAATGGAATGTTGTTGTTTAAAATGTGCTTGTGCTTGTGCAATAAGAAAAGCTAGCATGCACTAGATTTCCTCCACAATGGGATGATGTTGTTTGAAATACACTTGTGCATGTGCAAGAAGGAATGTTAGCACATGGTAGCTTTCTTTCCACAGTGGAATGATGTTGTTTGAAATGCGCTTTTGGTTGTGGAAAAAGGAAAGCTAACACGTGCTAGTTTTACTCCACAGTGGAGTGATGTTTTTTGAAATCTGCTTGCACTTGTGAAAGAAGGAAATCTAGCACACACTAGCTTTTCCCACAGTGGAATGATTTTTTTCGAAATGTTCTTATGTTTTTGCAAGAAGGAAAGCTAACATGTCTTAACTTTCCTCCACAGTGGAATGATGTTGTTTGAAATGCATTTGTGTTTGTGCAAGATGGAAAACTACCACGTGCTAACTTTCCTTCACAATGGAATGTTGTTGTTTGAAATTCCCTTTTACTTGTGCAAGAAGGAAAAGTAGCACACATTATCTTTTATTCATTGTGCAATGTTGTTCTTGTGCTAAAATGGAATTATTCCTAATGATTTCCATACTTAGTGTTTTACCTTTGAGTGTGCCTTTTTATTGGCTCTAAAGAAAGCTAAGAAGATCCATAATTACCAAATAAGTATTGTATTCAAATATGATATTGTCGTGGGATTTATTGATGCAGGAGCATCGCCAACAACAAGCGAGCATGGGACAAATGCCATCGCATTTTTGGCACATGTTGAAAATGTTTGAATTGTTTTGAATGTTTGGATGCACAGACATTAATGTAATAGTTAAGATAGTGCATACTTCCATATTGTAAATAGATCTTGATTGGTCCGCTCTCATCTGTGGGATGTAGAGGCATTTATGCATAATTAATGTAAGTAGGTAGATTTAAATTCTAGATCAAACAATTTTAGGAGTTGGAGGGAAAAGGATTATAGACACCCTCATCTTGTATAATTGTAACATTATTATCAATTGTATCAATACAACATAGGAGAGAAGAAGAAGAGAGCTGTGTAGAAGAAGCCATGTACAGAGGTTCTGCGATTAATATATGAAGCTTTGACTCAGACTCATGGTGTTCTAATACTTTCTTCATATACATGTTGAATGTTATGCTCATGGTTGTTTTACTCTTTCTGTTATACATTTTCTTTTATGCTATGTATGTATGATTTCATGTTGGGTATTTGAAGTTTGGGAGAGTAAGGGAATGAGTTTCAATTGTTTCTCTTCTTGAGTAAAAGTTCCTTCAAGGAGTGCAGTGAAGCGTCTGCAAGGAGTGCGTTGACGAGTTCAGAGTTCATCTCTGAAAGCTCAGGAGGGATACTGCTATCATCATTTTCTGTAGAAGTGCAAGTCATGCACAGGAGCCGTGCAAGGTGTGCGCAAGCTGGTTGGAAGTTCAGAACATATCAACCAAGGAGAGGGTTGAAGACTGTTGTCGCAAGGAGTTGCATAGAGTCAAAGGATTTAAATACTTAGACGTATTTGTACAGTGCTGCAAGGAGTGCATGCAGAAATCTCTTAGGATATTTGAGTTTGAGAAAGGAAGCTCAAGAGTATTCACGCCTTCAAGGTGTTCAAGAGGAGGCAAGGAACTTTGGTCACCGTGCAGAGTACATATTTAAGAGGAGGATTGCAGGGTCAATCTAGAACCAGAGGTCTTTGAAGAAGAAGTTGGACAGTCGAAACTCTCCGAGGAGAATTCCTGAAATAGAGAGAACTATAGGATCTACAGGAGTCGAAAGGCAGATAAGGGAGTTGATCTTGACTTATTGGGACATCAGATCATTTTGGCATTTCGGGTTTTGAGAGTCCAAAGTGTAAGACAAAATCCTTGGCTGATCAAACCCTCGAAACGTGAAAAGGAGGTTTTCATGTGTGGAAGTAAGGAGAAGCAAGTTTAAGTTTTCAGAACTTCTGAGTTCGGGGTTTCAGAAGTCCCGAGGGAAAGAGTCCGGGATACAACATGGGAGAAAACCCAAAATTAGAAGTTGCGACAGAGGATTATCGGAATTCGGGAAATCGGGGATTGCAAGGATATAAGGTGGTTCGAGAGTTCCAAACTCCCGATACCTGGAAACCCGAAACAAAGAGAAGGTGACACGTGGAAGGACAAGAGACTTCCTATCAAGGTTCGCGAAAGCTGAAGAGGAGAAGTAGCATTTTGGTATTTCGGAAGTTTGAAGACCGGAAGGTGGAGAGGACATAGGGTTCAAGCTTGACGCATCGAACTCCCGGTACGTGAAATTGCGTTAACCGTTGTATCGAGGGAAGATCCATAGCCATTGATCCTCTTGGAAGCAGAACCTTACTGTTTCGTCATTTCAGGATTCGGCATACCGGAAGTCTTGTTGACAAGAGAACATATATAGCAAAGAGGGGAACCCAGTACGCGAAATTCTAAAAGGATTTCAGAAGACATCATTTAAGCATTTCGAGGTTCAGAGGTTCGAGAGCCCCGAGGGCATAGTGAAAGCACATTTCAATGGTTGAAACCCCGAAAATGCGAAGAGAAAGGGAAGGCCAGGACATTTGTATTTCGATAAATTAGAAGTTGGAAGTTCGGGACTCCAGGGGTAGAGAGTAGAGTTGCACGACATCGCAACTCTCGAAATCAAGAAAGGAGAAAAGCCAAAATCGATATCAAGAAAGGCCAAGTGCTACTATTTCAGGTTTTGGAGGTTGAGAGGGTAAGGTGATCGACCGCAAGATTCGTGAAATCGTGAAATCCGATATCCCGAAGTAATCGAGGAATTTCCTCAAGGTTTTTCATGGGTTGAATTCCTGAAAGGGAAATAAAAGAGCCAATCGAGCTCTCAGGGGCCGAAAGGAAAAGATCCTGTGCGGACTCTAGCCTGAGGGTATTGGGGGTCTACGTCATTTACACTTTTTCTTGTCTTAGATGGAAATCGAGCAATAACTAGCTTTCTTTCATTGTGTAATGTTGTTGTTGGAAATGCACTTATGGTTGTGCTAGAAGGAAAGCTAGTGGGTGTTAGCTTTCCTATAGGAACAATTAAAATGATGCAATTAATGTTCTAGGGGTGTCTTAGTCTTAATGATCACCACGGTTAGCTATTTTCGTGGGTTCTACACTTGTTATTATTCTTCTTCATTTTGTTACAAGTACAATGAAAGCAAAAAATCATGACATTGTGCAACAAAGGAATAATCAATATAGTGTGTACAATGCTGAAAAATGCTTGGAAATGGAAATAAAAGGAGAAGAAGATGCCATAGCAGGTACATAATTTGTTTGGTTGTTTCTATTTCTATTTTTACAATTTATCTAATTGCCACATTTCATAACATTTTTGGATGTCTATTATAAGGAAATGTAAGAACAAAGGCATTAATCAAGGTAATGAGTAGGAAATGACGGAGAAAGAAAACTCACTGACAGATTGCAATATGAAATCATGTACTTAACTTGTCTTGTTGTTTCTCTTATTTTTTCTAATTTATTTCATTGTCATAATTCATATCATTTTATATGTTGATTATAGTTAGAAATAAGGAGAAAAAATACAATGATAAAGGGAATGTGCCACAAAACTATAATCAAGAACAAAATACCATATGGAGTATTTAACATGATTCATTGTTTGTTTAGTTATTTAAAAAAATTAATTCACTATCACAATTTATAACATTTGTTATTTTTATTATAGTGACAAATGAAGATAACAAAGACACTGATCAAGTGGATGTGAAACAAAACTATAATCAAGAATATGATAAATCGGGTACTTGACATGTTTTGTTCTTGGGTGAATTTTATTCATTGTCACAATTCATAACATATTAATTGTATATTATAGAGATAAATAAGGAGAACAAAGACAAAATTGAGATGCAAAGATATGATCATGAACATATCATCATATTAGTTACTTATAACTTGTCTTTTAGTTTCTTTTGTTATTTTTAAATTTTAATCCTTGTAACAAACATAGCATTTCAAATGTTTATTATAGAGACAAATAAGAAGAACAAAAATTATATGTGTTATACTATAGAATTAACTATTAAATATGTGTTATACTACAAAATTTGATCAAAAGAAGTATTATTGGTATTTGGTTGAGGGTTTAACATTTTTTTCTCTAGGGTCCATGAAGACAATACAAGAGAACAATGTCTCATCTATAAAATGGATTGACTAGATTATCTATTATTGTTTTGCCACCAAAATAATTGAAAAGAAATTAGTTAATGTTTAATTAATGGACATTTTCTATCAGAGCATCAATGATGATGCATCATAAAAAGAACATATTGAAAAAATGGGAAGGGTTGAGGATGACACAATAGAAAAAATAAATAAAAAAATCTTCATTTACATGCAATACATTTTCTTGATATGTGTTTCCAGAATGAATATCTTGACATTGCAACTTGGACTAAAACTTCAAAACAAATTGCAACAAAAGTTTTAAAATAGTTGGTTTCAAAAACATCATGAGATCAACTTGTGTTTACATGGACTGCTTCAGATTGTAAATCACAAAAGAGACATGAGGACACTGACAATCTAACAACAATTATACACACTAAATCATTGGAAACAATATGGCATACACATATTAAATATAATAAATCTAACATTGTTATAGTGAATTGTTACTTGAGACAGTGAAAAAAATTCCCAAAGAAAATGTGATTCTTACCACTCCATTCATTGGAAAGGGCCAAGAAGTTAAATGGTTGATCACCGGTCTATGGAGAATATTGAATAAATTAAACAAGGCAATAATTTGAAGTATTTTTATTTACATTTAATAGTATCTTAAGATGACTAATGTCTCTTTCATCTATAAACATGAATATCATGATTATAATAAAAATACTAGGTCATTATATGCATGACATCATGAATTATTACTATATTTTGTAGAATTTTTCAATTTAAGTTGACTTCTATTTCATAATACTAATATAAGAATTGGTGGTTTGTTTGTCATTACTAGAAATTAAAATATTGTTATTTTGTTTATTTCTAGGGAGACACTAAGTGAATAAAGATTAGTGATTTGAATGGTTGTTTTATGTATTTGTATAAAAAATTCTTATTCCATATAAATTTAAAAGATGTATTAGGTTGTATGTTGAAATTATTAGATAACAATTTCGATTGTTTTCTTGAATTGAACCATTGCTATTATTTTTTTCAATTGTGATTTAATTGATCATTATAATTCTTAAAAATTAGTGATTTGAAGGGTGGTTCAATGTATTCTTATAAATTTTTCTTATTTCATAAAAGTTAAAAAATGTATTAAATAGTATCTGCATATTAACATATAATTAGGTAGTTTGTTTGAAATTTAAAAAGTGTATTAGGTTGTATGTGGAAATTAACACATAATTAATTTGTTTGCTTGAATTGAGCCATTGTAATTATATTTTTTAATTGCCATTTAACTCCTCACAATTTTCCCTTATATAAAAATGGAACATTTTGATAATCGATGTAATGACCCTCGTCGTTATGACAACATGCA
>JASDQU010500832.1:43647-59712 GCA_032191745.1 Picea mariana | reverse complement strand
TGAGTGAGACACAATCACATTAACATTACAAACAAGTACAACCTTACTTACAAAACAACATCACCCACATTGGGAGGCGCATAACCCTAAGCCAGGTTTCATATGTGCTTATTGATCAACGCACGCAATGATCCAATCATAAGGTTTTACCTTGCCACATTGTGACAAGTGCGCCAGGAATCCCAAGCACAAACATAATAATTCTAAACCTTCAACCAAACATCAAATTCAAT
This sequence comes from Picea mariana, assembly GCA_032191745.1. Classification (NCBI taxonomy): domain Eukaryota; kingdom Viridiplantae; phylum Streptophyta; class Pinopsida; order Pinales; family Pinaceae; genus Picea; species Picea mariana. The sequence goes on along the minus strand of JASDQU010500832.1, from coordinate 59,479 downwards.
GTGCCTAAATCAAACTTGCACTGTCAAACATCATACGATGTCGTTAGATGAAGACGCTCTAAACAATAAAGCAAACATGGTTGCAAGGTGACTATAATCGATACATTTAATTGGCGCAACGACTAGATGTAATTCATTAGAAGTTATCATCATAAGGACTAATTCACAACATATGTAACCAATCACCATCTAAGGGTAAAAACATCTAACCATATTTAAGCAACATAAAATTTCCATTCAAAGGTTTATTATCCAGTAAACTCATCTATAATTTTTTCTTCATGGGTTCTAAAGCCCTACAATAAAATCAGCTCTTAAATTACAAGGATTAAAAAGAGGAAAAAGGGGGGCGGGGGAGCCAAGCATCGGACACCCTTACTCAATTCATGCAATGTGCAATAATTAGTGATGATTTCACGAGGAAACATTAAAAATTGCTTCACCATATTTAGATAAATTAATTACAGTCAACCATCATTATGTAAATATCATAAACATCACACTTATCATAGAATCAACACCCTTTATTAAAATTGTTATATCCTGACATTCAATTTATTAATACTAATGCTCTAGAATGATAGTAATAAATTGTTTTTACTCCCATTAATATGATCCACTGATACCATACTCATACTAATCAATGATCAACCTAGTTTATACATCATTACTAACACCTAGACAACATTTCTAAACTTTGTGCAGGAATTAATATTGATATCGTGGCAGTTGCATTGACTTTTATTACAAGCATCACCATAACTCCAGTAAACTATTATGTTGATGCAATGAAAATACTTAATCTATTGTGTGGGATAATTGCAATAATCGTAATAAATCCAATGACTTTTTTTACAAAGGAAAGAACATAAATTAAGAAAATATAATTAGGAATTTTACACATAGATCGTTTCAGCAGTTACAAAGCTACCCAACATCTGCTTAATATACAAAAAGTTCAGTTCTTTACAATAAAAACACAACGAAAAAGCCCCCTTCCTCTGTAAAAACCGCATCCCAAAATACACAGTCCTCATTGCCAATTTACACCCAACCATATGAAATTAATTGTTACAATATACAAATACAATTGTTAATCATTAATAAAATATTATAAGACTGTTATACCACAATTGAAATGGGCAGGACATTTGGTTTAATCCCAGCTGTCATCACAACATTTGTTACTACAACAATAAATCTTTTATAAATATATCCAAGGAAACTAATTACTGAGACATCGAACATTAACAAGGGATACCACCCCTGACATTGACTCAAAATAAGAAGAAATCAATGAGGAATATACCCATGTGATAATCATTGCTTCCATCTTGACCTCTCTACTAAAAAAAATATAACACTGCCATATTCAAAGAGTTCACAGCCTAATATCCTACTGTCAGTCGGGTAAGATTTGGGTTGCTACCCCAAGCATACTAAATCTCACTTGCTATAGGTGAGGGAAAGGAAAGGCACAGGATTGACACACAGGCCGGGCTCGAGCTTCCTCTTAGAGCGCTGGTGCATTTCAGCTGCCAACATGAAGAACCAAGTTGATTGGGTTACAACTGGCCTCCTCGGGAAGGAGAAAATCGAGGGGTAAACACGTTCCATGTGTCGGCCAAAATCCAACGAATTCTAGCACCCAAAAGGAAGAAATTTCTTCACTTACACTCCGCTGAAACATGGTGAAATTTGTTTTTACCAATAAAATTTGACACGTAGTAAAAACAAGTAAAGTAAATGCATACAACAATAGAACTGGTCCTTTTTCCAGGATTCGATGGAATAAAAAAAACTTGAGTCTAAAATATTGGAGCGCAAGGGAACTTGAAGGCACAATTAAAAAAAGGGTTTACTCGAGACTGGTGACCTTGGAGAGGAAAAATGGAATGGGTTTGATCCACCACTCCAAGCTGAGATCCTAGAAAGAAACTACCCACAGACACAAGAATAACCAGTGTATTGTTAAAACGACTGGAAAAACAATTGTTTATGACATGAAGAACAAAACCCATAGTTATACCTTCGGAAGGAGACAAAATAAAGCAAGATGGATTGTCAAGTAATACGTTCTATGGACATAGACGCAACAACCTTCACCTTGGATTTGGCATGTCAATACTACTAGAAACACCAACAAGTGAAATGCTTGTGACTGGCTACGTTGGGAAGGAATAGGGGGTGGATTTATTCAAAGGATGAATCCATAACTAAGGGATTGAACTTTCAACTTGGCTAGTATTAACCAGGCTTCCTCCACCATAACGTTGTGTGGTGTGAATGGAGAAGTTTTTCATTTTACTGTTTTTTTTTTAATCAAAAAGCCTAAGCGCATACGACTGGGGAGTAATAGGGAAAAGCTTGAAGCAAGTTTGACCAATTATTCTAGGGATTTCACTAGGCATTTCAGGTTTCGGTCAAGGGAACAAGCAGGGATAAGTTTAGGCAAAAGAACTCTGGGAAGGGAGGACTGCCCATTTATTCTGTAAACTAAAAATAGGAGAGAATCTGCAGGAAGCCTAACTGGCGAAGATTAAGGGTAGGAGTGTGAAAATTAAGGGTTTTAACATAGATAAACCTGTAACTACCATGATTTCCTCTAAATATAGCGTTAACCAGGCATTGCAACCAATTATTACTTCTAATCTGGAATAAATTTACCAGAGATATTCAAAACAAAAGCATAAATAACTTTATACTACAATTTAACATGCGTACATTCACCATTATAGATTTTCATATGAGGAAACATTAACTACTTCTCCATTCAAAATTTACATATGCATATTGTAACCAATGTGAATGCTTCATAGTCATTGTCCTCTGCACGCTTATCCCAACTCTCACTTCCAAACCGATGAGACCTCACCGGTACCTCCCAACCAATACTAGGGGTACTCTTCCTCCCCCTGAGCCCCCCAAGCTGCAAAGGGGCCACACACACAATAACAGATAATGCTACCTCCAAGCTCGCCTTGCAAGGTTGAGCTACCACTTGTTGTTCGAGCTGGGTATCCCAACTCCCACAAGAAAAGTTCAGTCAAGATAAATTTCGATAGCATAACCTTACGCATACCACACGTGATCCATACTCCTCCTTTGCCATCCTTTTTATAGAGTTTGCTTAGTGATTAGTTTCCTAAACCCTCATTATTTTCTTTTTATTAATTTAATTAGGACAAACCTCCCCCGTACACGTCATCTGATCCCTTTGTTGCACCAGAAAATCAATTTATTTATTAATTAAATTTTCCTATATCCCTCACCCACCTAAAATCATTCCTAAAAATGCTCTTTAGTGTCCCATTATTCTCTTACATTTCTTAAATGACTTATGCCTTACTTAAAGCCTAGTTGAGTTCACAAATAGAAAGTTCCAAAGGCTAGATTCCCTACTAAGTTAGACATTACCATTTTTCTTTAAGTTTCCCCCTTTTAACTAAGTTTAGAATTAGCAAGTTTAGATAAAAACAACCATTTACCCCTTTTAATAATTAAACCTTCATTAAAAATTTTACTTTAATTATTAATTCTTGAATTTTCCTTACCCCCTTCTTGTTACATGTCCATTTAGCTTCTTTTTTTGTTGTTTGTTCACATATTCTACTTAGACCTAGGTTTTAAATTCACTAGGATTGGCGATAATTCTTAAGGGAAAAATTGTTATCAACTTCACTCATACCATCATTCTTTTTAAGGTAGACCAGGTCCTAAGGAGGCATAGTTTTCTAGGTACTAGGTTTATTAATTTACCATAGTTAAAATCGCAATGTGCCCTTCAGGACACACTACATGCTCCAAGGGTGCCACTCGCTTGCATTATGGTTTTATTTGCGTGACATTCCCTTCAAGACACACTACATTCTCCAAGGGTGCCACTCGCCTCTTAAGTGAATTTGGTAGACGTAAAAACCCTAGAGTCAATACTCCATCAGGTGACCTTTTAGGAGACTAAGGGCCTCTAATGAATAAGGACCATGCCTTATTGTGCACCCCTTAGAATCATCATGAGCGACTATCACATTCTTCCCTCACGACATCGTGGATCTCTCAAACTAGGTAATCGTTAACCTACATTTCAAGCCATGACGAGAGTGCTAGTAGGATGTGGCAGGGTTGTTGCCACACCTCTCCCTCAATGTATCTGGTTGTCGTGCATGCCCCCTTTACTCCAAATTTGAGTTTGGTTGGCAAGCTATCGTCAGCCTACATCCATCAACGAAACATGTCAAGTATAACAATCAACATCATAATATCTAGTCATACATCACATCTCTAATATCAAAAATAGTCAAACCATAACAGTCCACTCCCTGACTTGATCCAGAGTCCAAGGAGATCCATCGATGCCATTGGTATCCTCTAACATCCAGATCCCTGCACACTCGAGAGACCCCAGTCAATAGAACATGTCAATGTAAATACAACAAAAATAACATATCATCAGATCCACAATATCTCATAATCATAATTGAAACAACCAATCGTATAATGAACTGGATCACTTGCATGCCAGTCTCCTCAAAGAATAAGTCTGCTCAATGCGCACAAGAAAGGGATGTTACATACACCCCCTCTTGTTTTAAACTTCTTCCCAAAGTTTCACAGTATGTAAGTGATGAAATATAGTATATCACAATATCATATGTCTTGGTATCAAACAAGAATGGAAACTGCTGATGCATAGCATATGCATCTTCCCAGTTCATTGAGTGCAGACTATAGTTCTCCCATTGGACCTTGACATGATCTACTATTCGACGTCATAGCTGTCGAATGCGATGGTCCAGGATTTGGATTGGCTCCTCCATGAGCGTACCCTCATCCGATACCTGCAAGGGACTCATGTCAATAACATGCGTAGGATCACTAACATAATGTTTAAAAATAGATACGTGAAATACATCGTGCATATGCCTCAAAGAATTAGGTAAGGCTAGTCGACAGGCCACAGGCCCCTTCCTTTCCACAACCTCAAAAGGTCCCATGAACCTAGGAGAGATTTTATCACCCTTTCCAAACTTGATCGAGCTCTTATGTGGTTTCACTCGCAAGAAGACTCAATCACCAACTACATAACTTCGATCGACACGATGCACATAGACATAACTCTTCTGTCGATCCTGCGCTTCCTTTATCCTTTGTCTTATGGTTTTCATTTGGTCTTCCATTTCTTGGATTGCTTTTGGTCCCACCAGGACCCTATCCTCAATCTGATCCTAACTCAAAGGCATCTGACATGCTCACCCGTAAAGAAACTCGAAAGGTGTCATCTTAATGGTGCTTTGATAACTGTTGTTATATGCAAATTCTTCCAGTGGCAAGAATTATTCCCAATGCTTATGTTGGTCCATCATGTACATATGCAACATATCCTCCAAGATTTGGCTTGTTCACTCGGTCTGCCCATCTGTCTCTGGGTGATATGCGATACTAAAATTCAGTTGGGTTCCTAAGGCCTCTTGGAAACTAGTCCAAAGTCATCCTGTAAACACTGATCCTCGATCAGATATAATCCTTTTTGGCACACCATGCAACCTCATGATCTCGCTAATGAAAAATATAGCTATGTCAAGAACTTGATACACCGTATGCACAGGAATAAAATGAGCACTCTTCATCATCATGTCAACTACCACAAAAATTGAGTCGTGTCTCCTTTCCATCAGTGGCAATCCAACAATGAAATCCATCAAAATGACCTCCCATTTTGATTCTGGAATAGCATGTGGTTGTAGTAATCCTGTTGGATGTCTATGTTCAAGCTTCAACTTTTGACATTCTAGACATCTTGCCATGTATTTGACTATATCTGCCTTCATTCCTTTCCAAAATAATAAGGGTTTAAGGTCTGCCCTCATCTTCGTGACTCCTAGGTGAGCCATGCACACTACTCTATGAGCCCCGTTTAGGATCAAACTCCTCAACTCGTCATTGGGCAGTACGTAAATTCGATTTTTAAATATCAATAATCCATCGTTGTCCACAGTAAATCCTTCAAATTTTGGTACCATCATTGTGTTTTGTCCAATAAATTCCTTGACCTCTTTGTACCAATCATCGTTGCACTGTAAAGTTATAATCTTTTCACGTAGATTTGTTTGAAGAGGCATCACCAAAAATATGTGTGGTCTCCAACTCAACGCATCAACCACTCTATTCATTGTTTCTTTTATGTAAGTAATCTTGAAATCGTACTCACTAAGTAATTCCGACCAATGGCTTTGTCGCGCATTCAAGTTGCTTTGCATAAAGATGTATTGTAAACCACAATGGTTTGTTTTTAGTTCAAATTTTCATCCAATGAGGTAGTGTCTCCATGCTCTCAAGGCATACACAATGGATAACAACTCCAAATCATGCATCACACAGTTCTCCTCGTGCCTTCTCAACTTTCTCGAGATGTAAGCAATCACTCAACCATCTTGCATAAAAACTCTGCCTAAGCCTTCCTTGGATGTGTTAGTGCATACAAAGAAATCCTCATCCATGTCAGGGAACTTTTGTATTGGCGTTGTTGTCAATAGATCCTTGAGCCTTCGAAATTCTTCCGTGCATTTATTGGTCCAAACAATCTTCTTGTTCTTCTTCTACAATTCTGTAATCGGATTTGCTATCTTTGAAAAACCCTCGAAGAACCGTCAATAGTATCTTGCTAAAACCATGAATCTACGCACTTCTGGGACATTCGTTGGTGCAAGCCATTCCATAATATCCTCGACCTTTGTTGGATCCACAACGATACCTTCACTGGAGATGACATGCCCTAAGTAGTGAATCTTCGATTGATAAAATGAGAATTTAGACAGTTTTCCAAACAATTTGTTCTCTCATAGACACTATAGTACGAAGCGCAAGTGCTCGTCATGCTCCTCCATCATCTGAGAATATATCAAAATGTTGTCAATGAATACTTGGATGAACTTGTCCAAGTATTCGTGGAACAACCCGTTCATCAAGCTCATAAATACTCCAAGGGAGTTTATCAGTCCAAATGGTAAAACAATAAACTTGTAATTTCCAAACCTCATCTTAAAGGAGGTCTTAGGGATGTCTTCCTCCTTGATCCGCAACTGGTGATACCCTGATCTCAAGTTGATCTTCGAAAACATCGTTGCGACTTTCATATGATCAAATAGATCATCAATCCTTGGAAACGGATACTGGTTTTTTTATCGTTGCCTTGTTCAATTGACGGTAGTCGATGCAGTGTCTCCACAACCCATCCTTATTCCGTATGAAAATAAAAGGTGCACCCCATGGTGACACACTTGGACATATAAGTCATAGATCCAACAACTCCTTCAGTTGCATTTCAACTACTGCAACTCAAGGGTTGACATCCAATACAATGTTCTCTCTATCGGTTCAGTTCCTAGTTTTAGGTCAATGGTAAATTCCAATTCCCTCTCAGGAGGTAATCCTGGCAACTCCTTTGGGATTACATCAACAAAATCTTGCACTACCGAAAGGTTTTCTAGGCCTTCCGCCACACCCTTTTCATTTAACGCAAGGATTGCATATAACTTTCATCCCTTGCGCATGATCTTTCATAGCTATAGGGAAGAGATGAACCTTAAGGAGACTCCCTGGTTCCGACCTACAATAATGCGTCTCTATCCCTCATCATTGACCAAGCTCAACCATTTCATCTTACAATTGAGTATTGCCTCATGCGATTCCAACTAGTCCATACCGATCACGATGTCATAAGACCCTAAGATCATGACATACAGGTTGGCTCTTATGACAAACTCTCCCATGTTAATGCTAGAGCTCGTAACCTTCCCTGATGGGCCTTGTTAAAAGCTCCCACAGTAGTGGGTCCGGTTGATCCAGATGATCTGGTCCTCTCAACTGGGAAGTCATGCTGGTAATGTGGCTCTCTGCATGTCCAAAACCCTTTCGTTGGTCTAGTACTCCTGGTACATGAAGTAGAAGGTCATGGCCCAACGACTTGGAACCCTGGTCTGTTCTGTTGAACATGCCTAAATTTTTTTTGTTGCGGTCGATGTTTTTGTTGGTGTTGTGGTCGTTTGTAAGGAGTTCAATGCTGAGGCATTGGTCTCTGAGGTGTAGTGAAAGTGGATCCTCTATGGATACCATGATATCCTGGTTAATGTTTAGTTGGTGTCTGATGTTGTTGTGCACCAAATGATGCCTATCCCACTGGTCTCGCTGGAGTCTTTCTTTGACCTCCATTGATAAGCTCCTCCTATGCTATGAGGGCCTTCTAGACAACATCATGCAAGGTTTCAGGCATCAAAATCCTCACCTTTGCATGAATGCAGACATTAAGGCCAAACACCAACATGTTGAACTTAAGTTTCTCGGTATTCAGATGCAGATCATATCAAAGAAGCTCCATGAAATGAGCCTCGTACTCGGGCACCATACGGTCACCCTGTCACAAGGCATTGAACTCATGAAGCTGACGCTCAATGAATTTCTCAGAAAGATACCTCTCCCAGAAACGTTCCTTGAATAGTTCCCATGACACGTCTTTGATGACCATGTTTAATTGCGGAAGGAGCATCTTCCACCAGAGAAGAGCGCTCCCTTTCAGTTGAAATATTTCCATGCAGACCTTCATGTTGGAGGTATAGTTGTGAAGTGAAAAGAACAACTCCATATTCTCCAACCATCCCTCGGTGGCTACGCCATTCGGGGCATGAAAGAACTCGGGAAACTTTACCTTTTTGAGTTCACGGTGAATGATACCAGTACCGATTGGGGAACATGGTGGACCCTCAGGAAGTGCCGATGCCCTGGCATCATCTCTATCCAAAAAATTGATCAGTGCCTCAAACATCCTCTGAAAGGAACTCATCAGCCCAACCACATCCCCCACAACTATTTTTTTCTTCTCAACAACCTGTTCGTCTCCTTGGGAGTTAGAGCCATTGAGTGTGGATGCTACTGGGGGCATCGTGCCTCCTCCCCTAACACCCCGTTGTCTTCCTCTTTGGTGTCCTATAACAATGATTACCTACATGAATATAAATCAATTTTAATTAGTGACATTTTATAATCAAGTATTCAAACAATGGAAGTCGTAGTGATCCCAAGTCATGGGTCATATCAGCTTTGATACCATATGTAATGACCCCCGTCATTATGATAACATGCAATGCATAATATGTGCAATATTTTTTTTTTATGGAGGAAAGTAACAATGAAAAATATTCAATCAACACAACTCGATGATGAACACAATGCATGAAATTTAGGCAACAATCAAACATATCGACCTAGCATACTAACACATCATGCAGCTGGAAGCAACATACAACAATCAATCAGAAAAAAATAAAAATGAATACCCGCTCGTCCTACCCTGCAAGGTTAGGACCTCCATGACACATAAGCAATGCTCAAGCCCAGGTTCCCATCGATTTTGACCATTTAAGGTCTCAAGGCTAGCCACTATTTTGAGGAACAAGGAGGTGTCTACATCCCTCCCATCACAAGCAAGACCACTCCTACTAGGCTAAAAGCAACACCAATCAATCCAAACGCAACAACTTTAACGACACAAGTAGCTAGAACCTTCTCGATGAGCAGGAGACAATCAAACTAACATTACAAACAAGTACAACCTTACTTACAAAACAACATCACCCACATCAAGAGGTGCATAACCCGAAGGCAAGTTTCATATGTTCTTATTGATCAACTCACACAATGATCCATTCATAAGGTATCACCTCGCCACATTGCGACAAGTGTGCCAAGAATCCCAAGTGCAAACAGAATAATTATAAACCTTCAACCAAACATAAAATCAAATGTTCCTAAATCCAACTTGCACTGTCATACATCATACGATGTCGTTAGATGAAGCGCTCTAAACAATAAAGAAAACATGGGTGTAGGGGTGACTATAATCGATACATTTAATTGGCACAATGACTAGATGTAATTCATTATCAATTATCATCATAAGGACTAATTCATAGCATAAGTAACCAATCACCATCTAAGGGTAAAAGCATCTAACCATATTTAAGCAACATAAACTTTCCATTCCAGGGTTTATTATCCAGTAAACTCATCTATAAATTTTTCTTCATGGGTTCTAAAGACCTACAATAAAATCAACTCTTAAATTGCAAGGAGTAAAAAGAGGAAAAAGGAGGGGGGGAGCCAAGCATTGGACACCCTTACTCAAGTCATGCAATGTGCAATAATTAGTGACAATTTCACAAGGAAACATTAAAAAATCCTTCAACATATTTAGATAAATTAATTACAATCAACCATCATTATGTAAATATCATAAAGATCACACCTATCATAGAATCAACACCCTTTATTAAAACTATTATATCCTAACATTGAATTAATTAATACTAATGCTCTATAATGACAGTAACAAATTGTTTTTACTCCCATTAATATGATCCACTGATACCATACTCATACTAATCAATGATCAACCTGGTTTATACACCATTACTAACACCTGGAAAACATTTCTAAACTCTCTGTAGGAATTAATATTGATATTGTGGCAGTGGCATTGACAATTATTATAAGCATCGCCATAACTCCAACAAATGATTATGCGGATGCAAGGCAAATAGTTAATCTATTGTGTGGGATAATTGCAATAATCATAATAAATCCATTAACCTTTTTTACAAAGGAAAGAACTTAAATTAAGAAAATATAATTAGGACTTTTACACATAGATTTTTTCAGTAGTTATGATGTTACCCAACATCTGATTAAAATACAAAAAGTGCAGTTCTTTACAGTAAAAAAACAATGAGAAAGCTCCCTGTCACTATAAAAACCGCATCCCAAAATACACAATCCTCATTGCCAATTTACACTCAGCCATATGATATTAATCGTTACAGTATACAACTACAATTGTTAATCATTAATAAAATATTATAAGACTGTTATACCACAATTGAAATGGGCAGGACAATTGTTTTAATCCCAGTTGTCATCACAAAATCCGTTACTACAACAATAAATATTTTATAAAGATAGCCAAGGAAACTAATTACTCAGACATTCTAGACATTAATAAGGGAGACCAACCCTGACATTGACTCAAAATAAGCATAAACTCAACGAGGAATCTGCTCATGCCATAATCGTTGCTTTCGTCCTAACCTCTCTACTAAAAAAAATATAACATTGCCATCTTCAAAGAGTCCACAATCCGAGATCCTACTCTCAACCAGGTAAGAGCTAGGTCGTTTCCCCAAGCATCCTAAAGCTCAGTTGCTATAGGTGAGGGAGAGGAAAGGCGTAGGATTGACGCGAAGGCTGGGCTCGAGCTTCCTCTCATGGTGCTGGTGCATTTTAGCTTCCAATGGGAAACACCAAGTGGATTGGGATACAACTAGCCTCCTTGGCAAGGAGAAAATCGAAAGGGTAAACACATTCCATGTATCAGTCGAACTCTAGTGAATTCTAGCACCCAATAGGAAGAATTTATTCACTTACACTTCGCTGACACAGAGTGAAATTCAATTTTACCAATAAAATTTGACACGCATTAGAAATGAGTAAAGTAAATGCATATAACAAAAGAACTGGTCCCTTTTCCAGGATTCGATGGAATAAAAAAAAACGTGAGTCTAAAATCTTGGAGTGCAAGTGAACTTGAAGGCGCAATTAAAAAAAGGGTTTACTCGAGACTAACAACCTTGGAGAGGAAAAAGGGAATGAATTCGATCCACCACTCCAAGTTGAGATCCTAGAAAGAATCTATGCACACACACAGGAATAACCTATGCACTGTTAAAACTACCGGAAAAAAATTTGTTTATGGCATGAAGAACAAAACCCATCGTTCTACCTTCAGAAGGAGACAAAATTAGTCAAGAGGGACTGTCAAGTAATATGTTCTATGGAAATAGACACAACAACGTTTTCCTTGGATTTGGCATGCCAATACTACTAGCAGCACCAACAGGTGAAATGCTTGCGACTGGCTATGTTGGGAAGGAATAGGGGGTGGATTTGTTTAAAGGATGAAGCCATAACTAAGGGATTGAACCTACAAATTGGTCGGTATTGACCAGGCATCCTGCACCATAACGTTGTGTGGTGTGAATGGTGGAGTTTTTCATTTTATTCTTTTTTATTTTTAATCAAAAATCCTAAGTGCCTATGACTCGGGAGTAACAGGGAAAATATTGAAGTAAGGGTGACCAATCATTCCAGGGATTTCACCAGGCGTTTCAGGTTTTGGGAAATAGAACAAGTAGGGATAAGGTTAGGAGATATAACTTTTGGAAGGGAGTACTGCCCCTTTATTTTGCAAACTAAAACTAGGAGAGAAACTACAGAAATCCTAACTAGCAAGGAGAAAGGGTAGGAGTGTGAAAATTAAGGGTTTTAACACAGATCTACCCATAACTACCATGATTTCCTCTAAATATATCCTTAACCAAACATTGCAACCAATTATTACTTCTAAGCTGGAATAAATTTATCATAGATATTCAAAATAGAAGTTTAACTACCTTTTTACTACAAATTAACATGTGTACATTCGCCATTATAGATTTTCATATGCAGAAAAATTAACTACCTCTCCATACAAAATTTACACATGCATATCGTAACCAATGCGAGACCTCACCAGTACCTCCCAGCTAATGCTAGGGGTGCTCTTCTTCCCTCTGAGCACCTCAAGCTGCAAAGAGGCCACACACACAATACCAGAGGATGCTATCTCCCATGTTGCCTCGCAAGGTCAAGCTACCACTCATTGCCTGAGCTAGGTATTCTAACTCCCACAAGAAAAGTTCAGTCAAGATAAATTCTGGCAGCATAACCTTACGCATACTAGATGTGATCCATACTCCTCCTCCTCCATCCTTTTTATAGAGTTTTGTTAGTAGTTATTTTCCCAAACCCTCATTTGATTATTTTTATTAATTTAATTAGGACAAACATCCCTCATACACATGTCACTTGATCCCTTAGTTGCAGCAGAAAATCAATTTATTAAATAATTAAATTTTTCTATTTCCCTCACCCACCTAAAAGCGTTCCTAAAAATGTTCCTCGATGTTCCATTATTCCCTTACATTTCTTAAATTACTTACGCATTACTTAAAGCCTAGTTGAGTTCACAAATAGAAAGTTCCAAAGACTAGATTCCCTACTAAGTTAGAAATTCCCCTTTTTCTTCAAGGTTCTCCTTTTCTTTAAGTTTCCCTTTTTCTTTAAGTTTCTCCCTTTTAACTAAGTTTAGAATTAGCAAGTTTAGACAAAACCAACCATTTACCCCTTTTAATAATTAAACCTTCATTAAAATATTTACTTTAATTATTAATGCTTGAATTTTCCTTACCCCCTTCTTGTTACATGTCCATTTAGTTTTTTTTTTTTTTTTTGTTCATATATTCTACGCAAACCTAGGTTTTAAATTCACTAGGCTTGGCGACAGTTGTTAAGGGAAAAATTGTTATTAACTTCACTCATACTATCATTCATTTTAAGGCTGACCAGGTCCTAAGGAGGCATAGTTTTCTAGGTACTAGGTTTATTAACTTACCATAGTTAAAATCATGACGTGTCCTTCAGGACACATTATGTGCTCCAAGGGTGCCACTTGCCTGCATTTCACTTTTATTTACACGATGTGCCCTTCAAGAAGAAACTACGTGCTCAAAGGGTGACACTCACCTCTTGACTAAATTTGGTAGACGTCAAACCCTTGGAGTCAATACTCTGTTAGGTGACCTTGTAGGAGACTAAGGGCCTCTAAGGAATAAGGACCCTGCCTTATTCCGTGCCCCTTAGAATCATCGTGAGCAACTATCACAATCTTCCCTCACAACATCGTGGATCTCTCGAACTAGGTAATCGTTAACCTACAGTTCGAGCCACAGTGAGAGTGCTAGTAGGATGTGGCAGAGCTGCTGCCACACCTCTCCCTCAATGTCTCTAGTTGTCGTGCGTGACCCCTTTACTCCAAATGTCATTCTGGTAGGAAATCTATCGTTAGCTTGCATCCATCAACAAAACATGTCATCTATAACAATAAACATCATAATATCTATTCATATGTCACATTTGTAATATCAAAAATAGTCAAACCCTAACAGTCCACTCCCTGACTCGATCCGGAGTCCAAGGAGATCCATCGATGCCATCGGCATCATCTGACGTCCAGATCCCTACACACTCGAGAGAGCCTAGTCAATAGCACCTGTCGATGTAAATACATAAAAAATAACATATCATCAGATCCACAATATTTCATAATCATAACTAAAACAAGGAATTGTATAATGAACCGGATCACTTGCACGCAAGTTTCCTCAAAGAATAAGTCTGCTCAGTGGACACAAGAGCGGGATGTTACAATCGATAGCAATGTGATTTTTTTAAATGCTTTTAAATGTCTTGTTTTGATGTCCTTAATTAATGAAGTGTTGAAGTGGAGAAATGTTAACGTCATATATGCAGTTGTAGTGCAAATGAAAATGTGAATTAATATCAGTGGAAATATGTTGTTGATATTTTAAATGAAAGGAGTATTCTTCTTATCATACACCATAAATGAACCAAGTTGTCATATTCAAAGAAAAACAGCTTGGGAGTTTGGTGACAGGTCCTAGTTTTTTAAACCTTTTTAGTGGAAAGTATTAAAATACTACTTAAAAAATTATAATGTTGCAATATAGACATCAAATGTTACTAACAATTAAATTTGACAAGTACTTGAAAAATCAACTATTGATATGGGGGATTTTTAATTCACATGGAACGGGTCTCTCTATCATTTGCAAACAAAATTCAAAGCAGGGAGTACAATACAATGTTATGAGAAAAGGTTAAGTGACATGTTGTCCCAATATAGAGAAATACAATGAATCAAATGTATTGTTGATAGATACATCAAAACTTACTTCTCAATTCATTGGATATCGGTCAAACCACATCATGATAAAAACATATAGATGACAAGAGAAAGATACGTGGCTTATGCAAGTTTTATTCCCCTTTCTTAAGACACTTCATTGTATCAAAGAGAAACATTACTACATTTGATTGTTCAATAGAACATCGACTTCATTGTAAGATGCTTGGCTTATGTAGGTTTTATTCCTCTCTTTTAAGAAACTTCATCGTATCAAAGAGAAACATGACTACATATGAATGTTCAATATAACATCGACTTCATTGCAGTAGACAAAGATATTTTCTTTTAAAAACTTATTCACAAGTACATTCTAATTTTTCAATTGGTGAATCGGTTTATACGTTTTTATATATATTATAAATATATGGGAATTGAAAATGATATTAACATACATTATTATTATCAGGGGCGACATGTGTGGGGGGGAATATCATCAATCTTGGAGGACATACAGTAATAATTTATGCTTGGGGTTTACACACTATGAAAAACAATGAAGCTAAATTTTTCGATCTCCTTAAAGGCCTCAATTTGACCCTTTCATCTGGCATGAGAAAAATTGTCATTTGTGAAGATACCATGCTAGTTATCTGAGAAATTATCACTCAAAATATTGTGGGAGGAAATGTCTTCATTGGTGCTTTAGAAAGAATAAACTCTGTCCTCAAAAAATTCGAGACTTACTCCTTTGATCACATTAAAAGAGAGCTCAGCTCTGACATTGACCATGAGGCCAAAGAAGGAGATCTTCTTAGACAAGGAGTTATAAAGGTAAATGGGAGAAAAATGTTCCACCACATCCCTTGATTTCTATGAAGTAGGCTACATCAAGGAGTTATGAACAACATCCATGGGAATTAATTTTTCTAGGCTATACCCAACTTCAAGGACACCATCGTATGCCTATCATTCCCTCTGGTG
>JASDQU010500832.1:17422-33592 GCA_032191745.1 Picea mariana | reverse complement strand
GCCCTTCAAGAAGCAACTATGTTCTCAAAGGGTGCCACTCACCTCTTGACTGAATTTGGTAGACATCAAAACCCTTGGAGTCAATACTTTGTCAGGTGACCTTGTAGGAGACTAAGGGCCTCTAAGGAATAAGAACCATGCCTTATTGCGCACCCCTTAGAATCATCGTGAGCGACTGTCACAATCTTCCCTCACAACATCGTGGATCTCTCGAACTAGGTAATCGTTAACCTACAGTTCGAGCCATAGTGAGAGTGCTAGTAGGATGTGGCAGGGTTGCTGCCACACCTCTCCCTCAATGTCTATGGTTGTCGTGCATGACCCCTTTACTCCAAATGTGAGTCTAGAAGGAAAAATATCATCGGCTTGCATCCATCAATGAAACATGTCAGCTATAACAATCAACATCATAATATCTATTCATACATCACATATTTAATATAAAAAATAGTCAAACCATAGTAGTCCACTCCTTGAATCGATCCAGAGTCCAAGGAGATGCATCGATGCCATCGACATCCTCTGACGTCCAGAGCCCTGCACACTCGGGAGAGCCTAGTCAATAGCACCTGTCGATGTAAATACATAAAAAATAACATATCATCAGATCCACAATATCTCATAATCATAATTAAAACAATGAATTGTATAATGAACCGAATCACTTGAACACAAGTTTCCTCAAATAATAAGTCTGCTTAGTGCACACAAGAGCGGGATGTTAAAATCGATAGCAATGTGATTTTTTTAAATGCTTTTAAATTTCTTGTTTTGATGTCCTTAATTAATGAAGTGTTGAAGTGGAGAAATGTTAATGTCATATATGCAGTTGTAGTGCAAATGCAAATGGGAATTAATATCAGTGGAAATATGTTGTTGATATTTTAAATGAAAGGAGTATTCTTCTCATCATACACCATAAATGAACTATGTTGTCTTATTCAAAGAAAAACAGATTGGGAGTTTGGTGACAAGTCCTAGTTTTTAGACCTTTTTAGTGGAAAGTATTAAAATACTACTTAAAAAAGTATAATGTTGCAATATAGACATCAAATGTTACTAACAATTAAATTTGACAAGTACTTGAAAAATCAAATATTGATATGGGGGATTTTGAATTCACGTGGAATGGGTCTTACTATCATTTGCAAACAAAATTCAAAGCAAGGAGTACAATACAATGTTATGAGAAAAGGTTAAGTGACATGTTGTCCCAATATGGAGAAATACAATGAACCAACTGTATTGTTGATAGATACATCAAAACTTACTTCTCAATCCATTGGATATCGGTCAAACCACATCATGATAAAAACATATACATGACAAGAGCAAGATACATGGCTTATGCAAGTTTTATCCCCCTTTCTTAAGACACTTCATTTTATCAAAGAGAAACATTACTACTTTTGATTGTTCAATAGAACATTGACTTCATTGTAAGATGCTTGGCTTATGTAGGTTTTGTTCCTCTTTTTTAAGAAACTTCAGCGTATCAAAGAGAAACATGACTACATATGAATGTTCAATATAACATCGACTTCATTGCAGTAGACAAAGATATTTTCTTTTAAAAACTTATTCACAAGTACATTCTAATTTTTCAATTGGTGAATCGATTTATACGATTTTATATATATTTTAAATATATGGGAATTGAAAATGATATTAACATACACTATTATTATCAGGGGCGACATGTGTGGGGAGGAATATCATCAATCTCGGAGGACATACAGTAATAATTTATGCTTGGGGTTTACGCACTATGAAAAACAATGAAGCTAAAGTTTTTGATCTCCTTAAAGGCCTTAGTTTGGGCCTTTCATCTGGCATGAGAAAAATTGTCATTTGTGAAGATACCATGCTAGTTATCCGAGCAATTGTCACTCAAAATATTGTGGGAGGAAATGTCTTCGTTGGTGCTTTAGAAAGAATAAACTTTGTCCTCAAGAAATTTGAGACTTACTCCTTTTATCACATTAAAAGAGAGCTCAACTCTGACACTGACCATGAGGCCAAATAAGGAGCTCTTCTTAGACAAGGAGTTATAAAGGTAAATGGGAGAAAAATGTTCCACCACATCCCTTGATTTCTATGAAGTAGGCTACATCAAGGAGTTATGAACRACATCCATGGGAATTAATTTYTCTAKGCTATACCCAACTTCAAGGACACCATCGTATGCCTATCATTCCCTCTGGTGCATGTGGAAGCTTTCATCTGGAGCCTGTTGTGATGGCTACACAATCAAGGAATTAGTGGGAGGTTCGTTTCACTTCTTGGATCCAGGTTGAAGGACACCTCCTACATTCGAGCTATTCCAAGTACAGGTGGTTCAAGTGCAGCTGGTCTTTTTTCTCCCCTCTTAGGAGCCTCTTTAATGACATGGACCCTTCATGGAGCAATATTAAGTGCATTCTACATAGACATGAAGACACGATGAAAGAAAATAGGATCATACTCAACTGTATAGAATAGTAGCCAATCATGAACAAATAAATGTGTCTCTGCTTCTAAAAATTGAGATGTTAGAACAAGAGAAAGTGCAAGAAAGACATCGCTATAGGGATTTGGAGCAAACAATGATGATACTTTCACAACGTGTGGATGCTTTAGAACAAGGAAACCATTATTTAAGAGGCCCAATATTTCCACCAAAATCAAACTTAGGTTCAATCAATAAACTCAATTCAGAAATATAGGCAACAAATCTAGAAGAAATTCATGGAAAACAAGAAATTGTTCTAATGGAGATAGAGGATGATGAGCCCAATCATGAGGAAAATTTGGAAACCACCGACAATGAATTAATAGTCTGAATTATGCATGTTCGATGTACATTTTTGTTTCGCCAATATGTAAAAATTTATAGTAACAAAATCATTAGATTGTATAAGGAGATACATAGTCATTTAGATGATAAAAGAACAACAAATTTCTCAATCAGCTCTGAACCCAATTTTGTAATCTTTGAACGTTGTTTCGCTTAGGTGCAACACCTTTTATAGTCCTTAGGAGGAATGTTTCGAGCTTTAAGCTCCAGATTATTTTGTCTATATAGGATTCTTAGAAAATTTCCTACATTTTTATTATTGTTTATAATTTCTTTTACATTGACCTTGTTGCACTGTACACACTTTTTTCCAATGTATATTTTTTTTCTGTAAATTTGTATTCTTAAATGAATTATTTGTAATTGAAATAATATCATATGAGTTAATGAAGCACAAAGTTACTTATTGACTTTTATTTACTTATATGTATTAATATTCCTGTATAAATGTGAAATTTAAATTTTGAAATAAAATTCCATGTAAATAAAGATGCATTTCTTACACCTAAAATTAGAATAATTTACTTGATAATGAATGCTATGTGGACTATTCAAGCTAATGGGAGATGGGTCATAGGTGAATGATTTTTCCCTTTTTGAACTATAAGATATTTGATATTCCAATCCATAACTTTTTTTTAAATTTGTATACTTAAATCAATTGATATTTGTAATTGCAATCATATCATATTAGAAACCAACAAAGCTCAATGTCACTTAATGATTTTTAATTGCCTATTATATGCATTAATATAAGCATATAAATATGATATGTAATTTTTAAAATAAAAATCCATTGTAAACAATAAAATTGCATTCTTAAAAAAACAAATAATTAATTGAAAATGTGTGCTAAGTGGATTATTCAGAAAAATGTGTCATAAATGAATTATCTATAATTGAACTTTTTGAAGTATAAGGTATTTGGTTTCATTGTCCATAACTTTTTCTAGATTTGAATTTTTAAATGAATTGAAATCATCTCATATAAGGTAATAAGGCATGGAGCTATTTTATTGACTTTTACTTATATGCATTAATATGAGTGTATAAATGCGATACAAAAATTTTGAAATAAAACTCTATATAAACAACAAAACATTTCTTTAAAAAAAGGATCTTAAGATTTCTTGATAATAAATGTTAAGTGGAATATTTAGGCTAATGGGATGGGTTATAGATGAATGCCTCCATACTTGTAAGGCATTCGATTTCCCAATCCATAACTTAGTGTAAATATGTATTATTAAATCAATTATTTGTAAATGAAATCATTTCGTACAAGTCAATAAGCAATGAAGTCATTTATTTGCCTATTAATATGCATTAGTACGAATATATAAATGTGACATTGTTATTTTTGAAATAAAACTCCATGTTAAAAAAAAAAAAATTCTTGAAAAAACATAGAACAATTAATTGATAATGAGTGTTACGTGCACTATTTAGATTCATTGGAGATGTCCCATATATGGATGTCTTTGAAAGTTTTGCACCAATATGACATTTGATTTCTCCATCCATATTAACATTTTGTAAATTTCATCTTATTTTGTTATTGAAATCACCTCATGCAAGCCAACAAGACACAAATCTATTTATTGAATTTTATATAGTTATATACATTAATACGAGTGTATAAATGAGATGTATTTTTGAAATAAAAGTCCATGTAAATAAATATGCATTTTTAATAAAACAAATTAGAATTAATTGATAATGAATTCTAAAAGTGGTCTATTTAGGCTACATGGGAGAAACATGGGTCATATATTAATAACTTTGAATATTATTTACTTGATCTTGAAAATTAATATCTTAATTGATAACTTATTTGTAGTTAGATTAAATCATCAATAATCAAAGAGCATTGGGACATATACAAAGTTCAAATCAAATCTTTGAAAAAATAAGTTTCAACATTTATCTCTTCTCCATTTAAAATTCTTCTCATTTTCTCCTAGACTTGGTGAAAAAAATGCTCAAGTTCCATGGTATTTTTTATAGTTGGATGGCACTATTACATCCAGTCAGTGATTTTTCAAAATAAAAAATGTTGACGGGGAAATATTGATACCCGAGTTTCTTAGAGTATCGATCTTCGAAGACCCTTGCCTCCATTGCTTACTTGTCTAGGTTAGTTGGTTCTCAAAGGCCACTCATTTACTTCAGTCCATGACATTGTCCATCATAATGGACCAACTTAAATCCCCATTTAAGCACTCTCACTTAATGTACTTCATGGCTTTCAGTGGAGATAGATCAACAATGCCAATAGCCTTCTTCAAATACCCGGCTCAATAGTGCCTATCCTTAATATACATGAGAGAATGCCTAAGGCTTAGATATTTATTTCTCAGACCACCTCCCCCACTGAACACCGCTTGAATGATCACCACCTCTCTGGTGATTCTTAAAGGCACCAAGAAGTAGGAAATTTTAGCTTCTATTTAGACCTGTATCAAGAAAATGCAAGGGAGGCACCATCCCTCCACTTAGGAAATCCTCACAACATTGTCATTGATAAACAATTCCCACCCCCACCCCCCTCAGTTGTGGCAATGGGGTGGGAGTCCTTAGGCACCAGATTCAAACATCGAGTCAGGGTCTTCTATCCACACCAATAATATCTCATTGGATGTTAAATATACTAATATGTTTTAACTCAAATCAATTTCTTATAAGAGTTGCTTTCACACACCTACCGTGCATTGATATTGTTGTACCTAGTAGTCTTATGTTTGACCTATTCATGGTCATTAGATGGTTTGACATTACTAAAACTATTTTTATCTTATATTATCTTAATTTAATATGGTGATTTTCAAAAAACTGAATGTTGATGAAGCCCATGTAATATAATTTTTCCGAATTTAATGAAATATGTGTTGAATTTTATTGTGGCTATGTAAGGGTGTGAATATTGTATTATGAGAGAGGAGATTGCGAGAGAAAGAAGAGGAAGTTACAACAGGTGTGTTGTAGGTTGTATCCCTTCATTTTGATGGATAATAAAAATGAAGGACCTGGAAATTTCTCTAGTGGACATATACCACATTGGGTGAACCATGTATATCTGTGACTCTATTGTATTGTATATCTTCCATGTTTTATTTCTGTGTTTGTTTTATTTTATTGCTCCATGATCCTGTTTTTCTAACAAAACTTTTGACCTTGTCCTTGTTTCGATGCTCTTCAAGATTGGATTGCATCTTGTTTCTTTTGTTCATGCCCAAGAGTCTTCTTCTTCATTCTTTGTCTTTTGTTATATGTTTTTTTCATATTCGTTTTCTTTCTACTATCATCTTCTAATTCGATCTTCTTCATCCGATTCTTCTATGAAAATACCTGCACAAATTTTTTTTTTTGTTAGGAGGGACATCTCCACCCAACAAGACACCTATGACACTAGATTGATAAACTTAATTAACGCACCAATTCTATGATTTACATAACTTAAACTTGACTTGATTTTTGACTTTCACAATTCAAATGACTTAAACTTCACTTACTTTGAGTCTAGACTCACTCCTTATCAACAAATTCTTATATAATGTATCACCATAAATTTAATCCTTGAGTTTTTGGTAACACAGATCATGCACCATTTTCCATGTAACCAATTATTCATCAATGAATTTACTCTTCATGACTCTTGAAATTCAGCTTCAACTTGGACTTTTACTTACAACCTAATAGTAATAATCTTGGATTTTGACTCATTAAAAAAAACGTTTACATAATGAATGGAATCACTCGTATATTATTCAATCCTTTCAAAAACTTATGTGGCCATGTCTTCACCACCTGTACCAAGACTCACGTGATCTTAAAAAAATATTCTAAAACACTTTAAAATTTCATTTTCACCACTAAAAAAAGATATCCTTATGGACCACTCATGCATTCATTATCCAATAGCTTTTGCACGCTAAACAAGAGTTTTCATGAATTTCTTGAAGATTCCATGCAATTTTATTAACTCAAATTCATGCTTGTTTTATTATGGAAAAATTCTCTCATCTCATTAAAGTTTGTAAGAATGCGTACCACCCAAATTTATGTCTCCATTGCGCATGTGTGAACCTTCTCTCTTTCACGACCTTTCTTGATTTCTTTCTTAATATTGTATTTCCATCTCGTATGTGGCTGTTCCTTTGTGACTATAGTTTGTAGACTCAATTGAATTCCCAATGATCAGTGGTTTATTCAGAGAGTCGATTGAATTCCTAGTAGTCGTGTACCATCATATATATATATATATATACACACACATAATCAAACATGTGCTGCAAGATTTTGACTTCAAAATCGGTGTATTTTTAGAAGTCTACATGTCATGCAAAATATCTTTCACCAAAATGAAGAAATAACAAGCAACAAAGGGTGGGAAAAAACATAAAACTTCACAGGTAATGCTTCTTCTGTGCAAGTTTGTTCTCCACTATGGATGCCAAAACTCATGCTCAACCCAGTCCTCTAGTTCATCGGCAATATAGACACACGTGATGTGGCCAAATGGCAAGATAGAAAAATCTCTGCACGTGATGCGACTAGACGACTCTTTGGAAAAAAAGATAACAACCACTCGAAACTAAAACCGAAGTATCCAATCTATTCTATGGCGACCTAACTCACTTTGGTGGATTTTTTCTCTTCTCATTTGAGCAGAATCATCACTTTCATCTACGTCCCCTCTTCTCATAACTTGGGACTTACACCACAACTCTATAGGTTCACACCATAAGTCCATAAACAATATATAGTAACAATGACAACAACTGAAGAGAATAAGTAATAGAAAAGTTGATCATCACAAGATCTGAATCTGTGAAGGCTTGAATTCAAGGAACTCTCATCTCCAAAGTTGCCAATAACCCTCATTTCCAGAATTCTCATCCACCATTCTATCAACGTAAAAATCCAATTTATTCTGCACTTGCATCAATTTATCCCCATCAAGGCTCTATATGATGACTCCTATGCTAAAAGAACTCTAGCCTAATTCATCCAACTGAATAACCATCAAAATGAGACTCTGTGGAGATTAATCCTGAGAGGTCCGAGGAATCTTTGTGATCGTAAAAATTGTAGCAACTCAAGTAACTATATTCTTCATGAGTTGTTGATCGTTGTGTCAACAATAATCGATGTTGACTATCATTGTGCTAATAGAATCACATCCATTTCTTGTTATTTTTCAATATTCTGGACATTGTTCAATCAATTTACAACCAATTGTACATGCGCACCTTCATCCTACTTTAGTGGTCAATGTAACAACTTCACTTAATGACTTCAACCCAATATGCTCACTAACTGCAACAAGCCTACAATGGTTTCAATATTCCAACATGAACAACCCTTGATTCTTCAAGTGAAAACTCTCAATATTACATGAGCAACCAACTCTGATACCAAATGTTGAAATTATAATCAACAAAAATACACATACAAATCAAGGGACACCGAGAATTACACTAAGAAACTCTAGAAGGGGAAAATCTATATTATATCATAAGAATCCCATGTGTACATTCTATTGTACAAATAGTCTCTTTATATAATCATATGTGACCATAACTACTAAGTCTTAACTAGGTAATTAGATCACATCATATCAATAACCATCTCCACAATATCTCCTTAAATCTTTCAACTCAATCCATGAGATCCTCATCCCTAATATATCTCCTTATCCTTATCTTTCACTCATATTTAGACATTAAGCTTGGTCTACTTCATTAGATTCATGCAATTATATATTTTAAACATTATTCATAATTCACAAGTATGAATTATTCCTTCAAAAACAATGTTTGTTGTGAAAATATTGCATGGATGATCTTTTTATTTTTTATGTCGACGAAAACATAGTGACATCTTTCATTAAATGTGAAAAATAATGGTGCATTTATTGTTAGGTTCTCTACTATATAGAATTAGTTCTCTAGATTGGTAAAAATAACACACAATGAGGTAGAAGTTAGGGAATTTGAGATCATGTGTAGTTTTACTCACTTGCAGACTAGAAAAATAAAGAATTATCTGAAATTAAATCTGAAATTAAATGATGGATTTTACTATTAACTTCAATTAAGGGCATCTAATATATGATGTAAATTATTTTATACTTTAATGTGTGAAACTCTAAGCATTTCCAATAAAAACTTTGTTAGGGACCTAACCTCCCTAACCCCTCAAGTAGGTAGAATAATATATTTTCCATGTAATAAAGTCTCACATTAGTTAATAAATCCTATTTAATAAATGTGAACAAGTCTATGTAAGAAGACCCAATAAAAGCTTCTGCTTCTTGAAATATCTTCCTCTAGAATGTTCTTTAGAAGATAGAATTATTATAAATAATAGTAGAAGGCATGAGAAATATTTGTCTTGAGAATTATTGTAATAGAGCACTTCTTTGCTAGAGGTTTTCACCTTGAAGAGGCAAGTGAACATTGATTTCTTTCAATAAATGTATCATTGTTGGTATTTCTATTCTCAATATTTTGTCGTTCCACTGGTATTTTGTTGAATATTTTTGTTTCTGTATATTACATTACATATGGTACCTTACAAGTGGTATCAGGGCACTTTCCTTGGTAGGAATTGAGGGTAATTTTTTTCTAAGGTAGAGAAGTGTAATGTTGGCATCTTTAAAGCACAAATACCTATCATTCAATGGGTAAAACTACAACGACGAAGACTACACATAGACAATACATATGGTTTCACGGGGTTGCCTAGAAACCAAAGTTTCTCCCTTGTTGGAAACCTATGTAACTCATGTTGGTACCCCTCGAGTAGTACTACATCAAACAAAATATGTACATGGCCATCACTCCCACATACTGGCAGGTATATCGGGAGTCCCCTAAGTCTCCTGAAAACAACCCTTGATCAGCTAATCAACCACCTGAATGCTATGGTTACATAGAAAACAAAACTCATGGAGATAATCTCTAGTACTTGGGTAATCAAGTAATACGGCTAAGGGTACAATCAAGCCTTCTTAGTTGGTGCCCTGAGATATTGGGTCAAGTACTACTTCGACCTTGCATGTATATTAGAGAGCTCTTGCACAGGGAAAACCCTTGTTTCTAGGAACCCTATAAACCCTAATTTGTGGGAAAGAGACATAATAGAAAATGAATAGACAATATCTATTGTCACGCAACCTTGCCTCATGAATTTTGGTTGCAAAATTCCTACCTAACTTTTCCTATTAACAATTTGGCAGTTTGGGCCATTCACCACTGTAGTATTCTTCACGCTGGACTATAACTCTGCATAAGTAAAAAAAGAAAACAAAAGGTATAATGGTCTCGCCAACACCCTTATTCGACACCTATCCGATCAGATTACTCTCTTCGCCCTGATCACTATGATACATATCATTTTTTCAATTTTTTTTTGCATGGGCCTGAATCCCTTCCCGACACCCTTATTTGCGACCTATTCCATTGGATTCCCCTTTTTCCCCTAATCATCATGGTACATATCCACATGATTAAATTCATAACTTTATCCACATAATTAAATTCATAAAATCTATAATCAAAACTTCTGCGACATTATAATTAAATATGATACATAATACTATCCAAACATTCCACACACACACACACATATATATATATATATATTACTTTTATTGTTCATCAAGCTTCATTTTTATATACTACATTGGAAATTCTCATGTAATACTCAAATTGGGATGGAACTTAATCAATCATAAAGAGATTTGGTTCTAAAAATATAATTATTGATTTTAATAATTCAATGCTAAAAAATAAGTGACATTTGATGCAATTGAATACTTCTCATGCATTACTCAATATAAATAAATTATGATATCACAACTCGACTCCTTGACTTAAATCTCCCATCTAAGTCAACTATTTTCTACATATAAACTATTACATTGAACCAAACACTCAACAACTATATTAGTTATGATCAAGAATCTTCAATAGTAATCACCTAATGAATGTAAATAATTTCTTGTTTCATATCTTCATATTGGTATAAAATCCATATTCTTAATTCTACAAACTCACACTTATATTTATTTATTTTATTACTAATAATATGTTACAGCATTTAAATATTTAATCGACACCGTAGCTATCAATTATAGCTCGGCCAAATTACACATTGACGAAAATTCATATAATGATCTTTCATATCATAAATATATTCAATTTTATATAGAGATAATTAAAATATAATTTTATCAACAAATTGCCTATTTGCCTATTGTTAAGTGCTATAGGCCACATACACTACCAAGTTAATAATGTTGTTTACACCACAAATCATATCTCATACAAAGTTGATTTCATAAAAATGAATATAATGGCTTAACCTACGCGCTATATTTGACATTGATGCTACATCAGAACTTAGAAATAACACATCCATATGAAATCATTGTCATGATATCAAATGCTTTACCACTAGGTATTCAAAGATTATATTATGGGCACACACACAAACGAGTATACAACACACAATTATAAATTTTTATAACCCAGGATTCAATCTATGCACAATGCAATCCAACCCATGATTCAAACGCAAGATTTGAATGGTTAATTAATATCACAAGAATTCTCGAGAGTCGTTTTAAATATTTATAGATACAATATCAAAATGATTTGACCTCTCCCTGCTTCATAAACCAGGAAATTAATAGTAATGTGTGTAAGAATTTGAGGCTATGGAATCTTGAAATTAATTAACTCCATACAAATAAAATCATAACATTTAATAAATTAAGAAACCCACAAAGTATAGGATATGGAATCCATGCACATAGCTATGACATCCATGCGCACATTAACTGATTGGAATGGTCATGTACAAGAGTCTACAACAATGTTCAAATCCAACCGTTATAACTCAATTGTTTAATCAATTGCTACTCCATCCAAAAGTATAACAATTGTGTATTGAACATAAAACAATGGGTAGGCATTGTACCCGGTAGGTTTACATCAATTTCACAATCCAACAAATGAAGAAACCATGGTGCACATGTTAAATACATAAGGTTTAAATTTCATTTTTACTCAAGTGATTGACCAAAAACATTTCGAAATTTATTCAATTCTCCAAATTGTGTATATTCATATGTTTAATACCATTGCAATATAACGAATACAATGTATTTCAAAATTATGACAAAAAAAAATTCAACATAGTACATAACTACTTGTTACTGATTCTTTCGCCAATAATTTCATCTTTATCTTATTGGTCCCCTTATGATTAGAAATTTATCCACTAATTGATCACCTTACCAACTCCAATGGTACTCTTCTTCTGCAAGGACCCCTAAGATGCAATGAGGTTGTATAGAGGATACAAATATATCAATAAGAGACGAGTGAAGCCTCTCAACTTTAGAAGAAAATCCCCACCTCACAACAATAATGGTAATTAGACAAAACTCTTCAATAATCATCAATAGAAATCTTTAGTATTAAGACAACCATCCATCATTAGRGCACAAAAAGTKGTTTTCTCTTAGCTCAATGTTTCCTTTTATAGATTTTGTGGTTCAATCAATTTGTCCAACTCATGCAAAAATATAATTTACTAAATTACTAATCACCTATTATTAACACACCCATGTGTCACTCACATGTACAGGTGTCTAAGTAATTATTTATTTAAAAATAAAAAATAATGATTTATCCTCACGCAACTGTCATGTTTCCTATTTTCACTCTTAGGTGTCCTCTTGATCTCTTCCCCATTTCCTATTTGATCTCTTCCTCATTCCCTATTTGAGTGGGTACACATGTAGTTTCTTCTTTGGTTATTTATTAATTCTCTTTAGCTTCACCTAATCCACTATTATTTACCTACACTTCACTTTCAAATTGAATTTTTTCTCCTCTTTCTTTGCTTGATTTGTGTGTTCGTGTAATTGGTTTTTAGTTATCCAAAATTACATTATTTTTATTTCATGCACACTTGGTAGAATGTATTATTTCTCAATGAATTTTCAAGTGACTAATTCATATATATCTTTGTTATTAGATAATCAATAATGTATAGGTTCAATAATACTATTATCCGTTTATTTTAACTTTTCCCTTTATGTTATAATGCGTAGACTATATGATCATTTTTCATATTAAATAAAATATATATGCTAAGGAAACATATTTTCCATGTTTTAATCAACATTTTTTCGATGTACACTCATCAATTCATAACCGATAGCAAGGGTTCCATGCTTCTTCATTCCAGATTTACATTTTAGTAAGTATCGTGGGTGCCATGTTTATGCATTCCCTTCAAGCATCCAACTTTCTTGGTGGGGGAAATAGTGCAACTATTGACGCTCTGTTAACTCAACCTTTGTCACCCTTGTTGAGAGACTAATGGTCACTTATTGTAAGATACCATATGTATTATAACAAGCATAAACAAAAATATTGTAGAAAATACCAACATGACAACAAAATCATGAGAATAACAACACCGACAACAATAACTTTGTTGAATGAAAGCAATACTTGCTTGCCTCTTTGAGGGGGAAACCACCAGTAGAGCAGAGCTCTATTAAAATAATTCTCAATATGAGACTTTCCTATGTCTTCTACTCTTATTTTTACTAATTATATCTTCTAAATAACATTCTAGAGGAAGATCTCTCTAGAAGTGGAAGATTCCATTAAGTTTTCTTACTTTAGACTTGTTCACATTATTAAATAAGAATTATTAATTAATTTTTTCCTTTATTACATAGAAAATATATTATTCTACCTACTTGAGGGGTTACAAAGGTTGGGTCCCTAAGATGCCCTCCCCCTTGAAGAGAATCCTTGTCTTCAAGGATTGAAATCAAGAATTTGTTGTAGAATGGTAGTTGGATCCCTAGAAGAATCTTTTGGAGTTGTGTCTTTCCATTGAACTAACACTTCCTTGATGGTGTACTAATGGAGACAACTCTCTCGTTGTTCCAACACTGCTTGTGGTTGCAACCAAATGGAACCTTCTTCATCCAACTTGGGGAGACTGGTTTGAGTCTGGCACTTATTTCCAATCACTTTCTTTAAGAATGAGACATGAAAAATAGAATGGAGCTTAGAGTAACTAGGAAAATATAGATGGTAGGCCATGAGCCCCTCTCGCTTTACAATTGTATAAGGACCATAAAATTTGGGGGAAATTTTTTGACAGTGCTCATCTTTGAGTGAACTCTAGTTATAAGTTGCATATGGAAAAACACCTAGTCCCCTTTAGCGAATTGATGTTCGAAATGACCTTGATCTACATATTGCTTCATGTGATTCTAAGCCATGGCCAAATTCTCTTTGAGGGCACAAATAATGGCCACTTGGATGATGCAGGAGCATCGCCAACTCAGCAAGCGAGCCAACACATCAAGTGAAAGTTCAGCTGGATAAACAACCCAAACTTTTGAAAGTGCTTTGGGACTGTTGCGCAGATCTTAAATGAATCATTTAAGAGAGAGAGCTTTTGTATGTTGTATCAGACCTTGAGCCATACGCTCTTGTCTAAAGTAGATAGACGGCATTTACTTTAGTAAATGCAGGTAGATAGATGTTTTAAGTCTAGATTAGACAGTTTAGAGTTCAAGAGGGAAAACGGATATAGACACCCTCCTTTGTACATTGTAACAGTATTCAGATTATTCAGAAGCATTCAGAAGAGAAGAGAAAGCAGAGAACTTTGTGAAGAACACCCATATACAGTGTTGGATTAATAAAATGAAATTTTGATTCAAACTCATGGTTGGTGTTGTTTCTCTGTGTGTATTGTTCATGTTCTTATGAATGTTTGTTTTCTGGTTATGCATTTGCTTTGTATATGTTGTGCATAAGTTTTCAGGTTTGAAACTAAAGTCTGAGAAGGAAGAGAATGAGTTTCAATTGTTTCTCTATCTGAGCCAGGGGATTCCTGCATAGAGTGCAGTTGAATTCATCCGCAAGGAGTGCGTTGATGAAGGCTCAGTAGTTTAACTGTTGTTCTTAATCGCCCAGAAGTTGATTTGGGTTGTTGAAACCGTACAAGGAAGGCACAGGCCGAAGAAAAAGTCTCAGTTGTGTATCTGAGCAAAAGGAGCTAAGGACTGCTGCTGCAAGAAGTGCACATAGTCTGGAGGATTCAACACTTGAGAAGTTGTTGAATGCCGAGCGCAAGGGTTGCGCATAAATTCCTCTAAAGGAGTCAGAGTGAATAAGCTCAGGAGGTATAGAACCCTTGTGATAGTGTTGAAAGGGAGCGTAGAGGGTTCGTGTCAAGGAAGGTTTCCAGCAGGAGCTGCAAGCACAGGCCTAGAGAACAAGTCTCGGCAGAAGCACTTAGTCATTTTCAAGAAATCCTCAAGGAGGAGTAATCGACGGTCAGGATTCACAGGGGAAATTAGCGAAGACCCGACAGCCATCAAATCTCAGGGAAGTTGCGCAGGGTTTAAGCTTTAGCGGGCAGGGAAAGAGTCAGAGCTCATCGGGACTCGACTCATCGGAGAATCGAAGTTTCCAGAGTCATAGAACTCTCATAGGAAGAAATCATGATCCGTGATTTTCCGAAAGGAGTATAGCCATAGATCCCGGACTGGGTACGTGTCAGCAATCTGGAAAGTCGGGGTTTCGACATTCGGGATTTTCCCATGAAAAGGAAATGCTGTAATTGAAATCGCGATCACGCGATACCCAATAGCGTGACAAGGAGGGGTGACGTGGAGGAGAGCACCTGCACGTGTATCGGGGTTCAGAGTTTCGAATTTCTTGGTGATGAGAGACTCACAACCACGGGAATCACGATAACCTGATACGCGATTTCCCGA
Source organism: Picea mariana (assembly GCA_032191745.1). Classification (NCBI taxonomy): domain Eukaryota; kingdom Viridiplantae; phylum Streptophyta; class Pinopsida; order Pinales; family Pinaceae; genus Picea; species Picea mariana. The sequence continues at coordinate 17,924 of JASDQU010500832.1, read as the reverse complement.
CAGAGGTAAGAACGAGTGGAAGAAAGGTGGCATTGGGGTTCGGAATTCGGAATTTCTGGGAACACAGGTTCTACGCATATCAAACTCGTGAAGTCCGAAACTCCGACGGGGAGCAGGCCTTGGTCTCGTGGCACGGCAGGTCATATGTGAAAGAGTAGCCAGAAGGGGCTAAAGGTCACAGAAGCACCATCGGAGATCGGGAATCAAGGATTTGCACCATCAGTGACTCCCGACAGTGTGAGTACTGATTTCCCGATAGGGTAATTCCCGATAGGAGACGGGGAAGGTGTAAGTGAATATTCCATCGGGATTCGGGGATTTGTGAGACTTGATTCCATTGTTTTAAGGACTCATGATCCAACGAGGCCCGATTTCCCGATAGCGCAAGAGGAGATCGTCAAGAGAACATCCTGTGGGTGCGGAGAAGTCCCGATAAGGGATAAGAAGAGTATTTTATCTCTTCGGGCCAGAGAAGAAGAAGGTCCCGGTGAGAGCGGACGTG
>JASDQU010500832.1:6109-16363 GCA_032191745.1 Picea mariana | reverse complement strand
TTCAAACTCAAACATGAAATCATATACACAGCATATAAAAGCAAATGTATAACTGGAAGCAAACATTCATGAGCATATCATTCAGCATCAATACACAGAGAACAGACACAAAACCATGACTTTGAATCAGCCTCTTTCTATTAATTCAAATATCTGTACATGGGTGTTCTTACACAGCTCTCTACATTCTCTTGCTCAAATGCTTCTATTATCTTACAATACACAATGAGGGTGTCTATATCCCATTTCCCTCTTGCGCTCTCAAATAGTCTAATATAGAAATAAATCCTATCTACCTGCATTAACTATATTAAATTCCTTCTACCTACTAAGGACGAGATAAATCCGCTCAAGGTCCATTACAATATACAAGTGTGCCTCTTCTTAATGGCCTCATTTAAGATTTGCGCAACAATTCCAAGGTAAATTTCAAAATTTGTGCTGGCACTTGTCCAACTGTCCTCCACTTCTGCGATGGCTCGCTTGATGTTGGTGATGCTCCTGCATCATAATTACACCAAATAAATAATGTTGTTTACACCACAAATCATATCTCATACAAAGTTGATTTCATAAAAATGAATATAATGGCTTAACCTACGCACTATATTTAACATTGATGCTACATCAGAACATAGAAATAACGCATCCATATGAAATCATTGTCATGATATCAAATGCTTTACCACTGGGTATTCAAAGATTATATTATGGGCGCACACACAAACGAGTATACAACACACAATTATAATATTTTATAACCCAAGATTCAATCTATGCACAATGCAATCCAACCCATGATTCAAACGTATGATTTGAATGGTTAAATAATATCACAGAGAGTCGTTTCAAAGATTTATAGATACAATATCAAAATGATTTGACCTTGTCCATGCACATAGATACGATATCCATGCGCACAACTATAAAACATTAACTGATTGGAATGGTCATGTACAAGAGTCTACACCAATGTTCAAATCCAACCGTTATAACTCAATGGTTTAATCAATTTCTACTCCATCCAAAAGTATAACAATTGTGTATTGAACATAAAACAATGGGTAGGCATTGTACCCGGTAGGTTTAGATCAATTTCACAATCCAACAAATGAAGAAACCATGGTGCACATGTTAAATACATCAGGTTAAAATTTCATTTTTACTCAAGCGATTGACCAAATACATTTCGAAATTTATTCAATTCTCAAAACTATGTATATTCATATTTTTAATACCATTGCAATATAACAAATACAATGTATTTCAAAATTATGACAAAAAAAAATTTAACATAGTACATAACTACTTGTTACTGATTCTTTCGCCAATAATTTCATCTTGATTTTGTTGGTCCCCTTATGATTAGAAATGTATCCATTGATTGATCACCTTACCAACTCCAATGGTACTCTTCTTCTGCAAGGACCCCTAAGATGCAATGGGGTTGTATAGAGGATACAAATATATCAATAAGAGACGAGTGAAGCCTCTCAACTTTAGAAGAAAATACCCACCTCACAACAATAATGGTAATTAGACAAATCTCTTCAATAATCAACAATAGAAATCTTTAGTATTAAGACAACCATCCATCATTAGGGCACAAAAATTTGTTCTCTCTTAGCTCAATGTTTCCTTTTATAGATTTTGTGGTTCAATCAATTTGTCCAACTCATGCAAAAATATAATTTACTAAATTACTAATCACCTATTATTAACACACCCATGTGTCACTCACATGTACAGTTTCCAAGTAATTATTTATTTAAAAATAAAAAATAATGATTTATCCTCACGCAACCCTCATGTTTCCTATTTTCACTCTTAGGTGTCCTCTTGATCTCTTCCCCATTTCCTATTTGATCTCTTCCTCATTCCCTATTTGAGTGGGTACACATGTAGTTTCTTCTTTGGTTATTTATTAATTCTCTTTAACTTCCCCTAATCCACTATTATTTACCTACACTTCACTTTCAAATTGAATTTTTTCTCCTCTTTCTTTGCTTGATTTGTGTGTTAGTGTAATTGGTTTTTAGTTATCCAAAATTACATTATTTTTATTTCATGCACACTTGGTAGAATGTATTATTTCTCAATGAATTTTCAAGTGACTAATTCATATCTCTTTGTTATGAGATAATCAATAATGTATAGGTTCAATAATACTACTATCCATTTATTTTAACTTTTCCCTTTATGTTATAATGCATAAACTATATGATCATTTTTTCATATTAAATAAAATATATATGCTAAGAAAACATATTTTCCATGTTTTAATCAACATTTTTTCAATGTAAACTTGTCAATTCATAACTGATAGAAAGGGTTCCATGCTTTTTCATTCCAGATTTACATTTTAGTAAGTACTGTGGGTGCCATGTTTATGCATTCCCTTCAAGCATCAAACTTTCTTGGTGGGGGGAATAGTGCAACTATTGATGCTCTGTTAACTTAGCCTTTGTCACCCTTGTTGAGAGACTAATGGTCACTTATTGTAAGATACCAGATGTATTATAATAAGCATAAACAAAAATATTGTAGCAAATACCAACAGGACAACAAAATAATGAGAATAACAACACCGACAAGAATACCTTTATTGAATGAAAGAAATACTCGCTTGCCTCTTTGAGGGGGAAACCTCCAGTAGAGCAGAGCTCTATTAAAATAATTCTCAATATGAGACTTTCTTATGTCTTCTACTCTTATTTTTACTAATTATATCTTCTAAATAACATTCTAGAGGAAGATCTCTCTAGAAGTGGAAGCTTCCATTAAGTTTTCTTACTTTAGACTTGTTCACATTATTAAATAAGAATTATTATTAATGTTTTCCTTTATTACATAGAAAATATATTATTCTACCTACTTGAGGGGTTGCAGAGGTTAGGTCCCTAAGATTCCCTCCCCCTTGAAGAGAATCCTTGTCTTCAAGGATTCAAATCAAGAAATTGTTGTAGAATGGTAGTTGGATCCCTAGTGGAATCTTTTGGAGTTGTCTCTTTCCATTGAACTAACACTTCCTTAATGGTGTACTAACGGAGACAACTCTCTCATTGTTCCAACACTGCTTGTGGTTGCAACCAAACGGAACCTTCTTCATCCAACTTGGGGAGACTGGTTTGAGTCTGGCACTTATTTCCAATCACTTTCTTTAATAATGAGACAAGAAAAATAGAATGGAGCTTAGAATAACTAGGAAAATCTAGTTGGTAGGCCACGAGCCCCTCTCACTTTACAATTGTATAAGGACCATAAAATTTGGGGGAAAGTTTTTTACAGTGCTCGGCTTTGAGTGAACTCTAGTTATAAGTTGCATATGGAAAAACACCTAGTCCCCTTTAGAGAATTGATGTTCGAAATGACCTTGATCTACTTATTGCTTCATGTGATTCTAAGCCATGGAAAAATTATCTTTGAGGGCACAAATAATGGCCACTTGGACTCTAATATTGTTGTCAACCTCCTGAACCTTGGAGACACCTGGCATGGATGAGAGAATCGACGGTGTATTTGTTTCATAGAATGTTTCAAAAGGAGTCATGAAAGTGGTAGTATGGTAAGATGTGTTGTACCACCATTTAGCTAGGGGTAACCATTGAGCGCACTTAGTTTTTCGGTCAAATGTAAAACACCGAAAATATTTTTCCAAACACTTGTTGACAACTTCAGTTTGTCCATCTATCTGGGGATGATAGGTGGTGATGAGATGTAATTGGGTTCCCTAGAGCCTGATTAAGTCTTTCCAAAAATTGTTGGTGAAAGTGGGGTCTTGGTCAGATACAATAGAATGAGGTAGGCCATGGAGTTTGAATATATTGTCCATAAACATTTGAGCCACTGTGGATGCATTTAATGGGTGTTGAAGAGCATAGAAACAGGCATATTTTGAGAGATGATCTACTACCACCATGATAACTAAATTATTGATCAATTTAGGTAATCCAACAATGAAATCCATAGAAATATATCTCCAATTAACAGGGGGAATCAAGAGAGGTTGAAGTGTACTTGGATCTTAGACTTTTTCTCCCATATTGCATCAACATGTATCACATTGAACCATGAAGGTGTGAATTTCTTGTTTCATACCATCCCAAAAAAAATAACGTTTGACCCATTCATAGGTTTTGGTTAACCATGAATGCCTCTATGGGGGTGAAGAATGCAACTAAGAGAGCACAGTGGATTTAAGGTTTGACTATTTTCTTTAATACAGGAAACCTTGGTAGAGAATCTCTTCATTATGCCAATAGTATCCTGGAGAAACTTGAGGATCCTGTTGGAATTTTTGGATGAGGCTCGAAAGTTTGGTGTCTTGCAACCATTCCTAGTGAACAACTTGAAGCCATTCTACTATAATGAAGGAGAGGGAAAAGAGGGACCTTTCTTCTTCATATTTCCTTGAAAGAACATCAACAACCACATTTTATTTACCCTTCTTGTAGATGATCTGATAATCATATCCAAACAACTTGGTCACACATTTTTGCTGCTCCAAGGATGAAATTCTTTGTTCTAGAAAATACTTAAGGCTACGATGATTATTTTTAATTTGGAAGGGTTTTCCCAATAGATAAGGACGCTAGAGATCCACTGCATGCAAAATAGTCAACATTTATTTTTCATAGGTGGATTGGCCCAAATGTCACTCTGATAGTTGTTTGTTAGTGAAAGCCAAATGTATACCATATTGCATGAGGACTGCCCCAATTCCTTTCCTTGACGCATCACATTGCATGAAAAAAATCTTGGTGAATTCAAGTAGTGCCAGGAAAGAGTTTGTGCACATAACATCTTTCAAGGCTTAGAAGGATTGATCAGCTACTAGAGTCCAATTGAAAGAATTCTTTTTAAGGAGAGCGGTGAGAGGAGTTGAAATTTTTTCATAATTCTTAAAAAAAAATCGATAATAGCTTGTTAAACCCAAGAAACCACACAATATTTTAAGAGTTTTAGGGTGAGGCCAATCCTTCAAAGCTTCAATTTTTTTAGGATCCACTCAAACACCATCCTTTCCTACAATATGACCCAAGTACTCAACTTTAGAGGCACCAAATGCACATTTAGATTGTTAGATAAAAATTTGGTGCTTAGACAATAGATGGAGAGCTTGATCCACATGAAAAAGATGGAATTGCCAAGTTTTACTATATAAGAGGATATCATCAAAGAAAACTAGGACAAAATGACAGAGGAAAGAAAAGAATACATGATTCATGAGACTTTGAAATCAGGAGGGGGCATTACCTAGGCCAAAGGGAATGACCAAGAACTCATAGTGACCCTAATGAATTCTAAAGGTAGTCTTGGGGAAGTCTTCCTCTTTCATGTATATATGGTGGTAGCCATAATGAAGATCAAGTTTTGTAAAGTATTGCGCACCACTCAATCCATACAAAAGGTTATCATTCATAGAAATGGGAATACCTCTACCTTCAATTAATTAATGATTGACTACCATTAATTATTTTCTATAAGCAAAAAAATTCATTGATAATTAATTGATAATTGACTTCCATTAATAAATATATTTTATTATACTAAAAATACAAACACATTTATCTAACTTTCTTTGTATATTAAAAACACAAATAATATTTATATGAGTTAGATTATATATTATTTTTTAAGAACAAAGATTTCTATTCATGATTAATTTATGGTTGACTACCATAAATAAATATATTATGTTATTATAAATATAAACGATATTCATGATATATATATTTTTAAATTATATAATATATTTGTGTGTATAGTTAATTGAGTTTTAACATAATAAAATAATGTTTACATAAATATTCTTTACTACTAAAATATGTCATTTATATTATTTATTGTAAAGTGGAGTATGTTATTATCATATATATTATTATTAAATTGTTTTTAAATTTTTAATTGATAATTATTTTTTAATTGATTATTATATTATAATAACAATAGCAATACAAAGACATAGTCTTTATATTTTTTTCTTTTCTCGTTATTCTTTCTCACGAGCCAAATGGTCAAATTCATAAAATTGTAGATTTTAGTGGTTGATATTATATTTTTTGAGTGTCTTGGGGTTTTTGAGGATTTTGACTTGATTTATGCGTTCAAAAATGTGATCTAAGCAATGTAAAATTATGATTTGGCCAAAAATTGCATTATCGAATTCTCGTTAAAAAGTAAAAAATGTAGAACATTCAGACTTTGCCAACAATATTAATATGGTTTAGAATATAATTGATTATGTAATGTTAATATATAATATAGGAATTTGTCCTTTTCCCCCTACCTTTTTAGCATATAGATTGACAAGTTAGAATATTATTTGGAAGATGTTGATTGTACTAGTCCGACAACCATTGGTATAGCCATCAACCTTTTTTACGGATGATATTTTTCTTACGGCGAGGAGTCCCTATGACCTTAGTAAGAAACTAAGAATCATTAAGGATGTTTCCTCTAGTATGACTGTGAATGTGAACATTGACAAAATGAAGGTTATGATAATTAAATCCCAAAAGATCACCTATTATAATTTCATATATGACAACCATAGCATGGAGGAAGTTCATTCATACAAATATCTCATAATTAATATTCATCACAAGATCAATTGGAACTATAGCATTGACAAGAGGATAAATGGAGGGTGGAAATATTATTATGGGCTTGGAAACAAGTATAAACTAGTGGACCTTTGGCTATGGACTAAGAAAAACTCCTCTTTGATACTCCCATAACTCATGTTAGATTATATGTATGTGAATTTTGGGGATGCATTATCTCTAGAGAATCCTAGAGAAAGATACAACAAATCTAAAAGAATGTTATCACTTATAATCTCAAAATTAAAGGAAATACACCCTATCATATCCTCCTTATAGAAGATATCATTTCCTCCAATTGAGGGCACAACCACGATTAGGTACTTAATGTATAGGAACAATATAAATAACATGGATGGTAAGATGCTTCCTAAAATTGCTTCAAACTCCATCCAAAATGATCAAGGGGATCAAAATATGCTAAAAAATCAAAGTTCTCGAAATTTATTCAAAATAGACAAGCATGTAGGCCTCATCCTCACGATCCCAATGCAACTTGAATAGGTTCAAACGGACGTCGTATGTGGGAGATATCCCATTCTATCCACTTTGCCAAACATGCAAAATTTTGCTGATTATAGAGTTTGAACAGTGCTGGTGTGGCAAGGTAGTCCTGGTGACATGGCAGGGCCATACTAGTGATGTGGCAAGTCCATACTGGTGATTTGATAGGTGACCGTACCAACACTTGGTAGGTGAATGTACTCACACATGGCAAGTGGTGACGTGGCAGGTGTTTGGCATGGTACATGAACCAATCCATCTTCGACATGTTTCATGGTGATGGACCAATGTTATGGTTCCATGTGGCCCAAACATGGGCTGCCACGTCGCACTCCTCCATAGTATAAAATTTTGGAGCCTACAGGGGTCGAACCCATAACCTCCGGGCAAGTGGCAACGTGTTGGCGTAGGTAGGGCTACCAGCCCACTAACCATGTAGTTTTTAACCCTATACCATTCCTTTTGCATTTGATTTTAAACCAATTTTTGCACGGGTGAAAAAAGGGTTAGGGCTAAGCCCCAACCCTTGGACTTACCTTATCCCACACGACCACAATGCGGGGAACCATAGGTGTCTAATAGATGCCATTACACCCGACCTTACCTTGTGACCATGTGGAAGACTTGTCAATGGAAAGCTAGCAGGGGAGTGGAAAAATAGGTTGGCACCCAGCCACATGGGGGCCACGCGACCATGACCTCCACCCTTGGACGTGCTAATGGCACTAATCGTTCAAAAATTTACCATAACTTGCAGGATGCGCATGCGTGCTGAGTTTTTGCCACAAAAAACACACAGAGGCTAGGTTCAGTCATTCTAGGTGCATTTTGGAGGAGCAGAGACAACAAAGAATTGGAAAAACTTCCAAGAAGAGATTCCAACTCATTTTTTGGCTAAACTAAGTGAAGGAAGAGCCTAGCTAGGGGTTTTGGGACGTTATGGAGCCATTGAAGCCATATATTTCTCATTTTGAGCATTGTAAAGCATTGATTTTGACACTTTGAGCATTAATGAAAATGATCCATTGGAAGCTGGACCAAGAGAGGGGTGAACTCCTTTATCATTTTTTTGTGTTAATGTGTTTACTTTGATGGTTTTTTATGAATGTTTATGTTTCTCATGATTAATTAAGAACTCATTAAGTTTTATGTGTTAGTAAATTGATCCTATTACCCAAACACATACAATTTCACTTGCAATTTTAAAGAGACTCAAGCCTTTTCATTTTCAGATCAAGTTGGTATCAAAGAATAGGTTTTTGAAGGTTTGATTGTTTTCAAGTGTTTGTTTTTTGATGCTTAGAAGGTTGAAGCTCATAAGAGGAGAAGGTCAACTTATAGAGCCAAGTTCTCAACTTTCAAGAAGGAGAACTACACAATCACCTCAAGCTTCAAGGAGATATTCACCAAGTATGGATCATAAGGAGAGTCATTAAACTCCTACTTCTGAAGATGAAACATTCATAAAATATTTTTATGATATGACAACAATGGTGAAATTTTTATTTGAAGAAAGGAATGCAAGATTGCAAGGTGAAAGCTCAAACCCTCCAAAGGGTAATGAAGATAGTGGTTATAAAACTCCAAAAGGAAATGGAGGGAATGGTGATACTCCACCTCCATCTTCCACCTCTTCTACCATTTCACAACCACCTCCAAATTCTCAAAAATAACATGGTAAAATTTATCTACAAACTCCTTTGCTTAAGCTTGATATTAAGTTTGAATTTCCTATGTACAATGGACAACTAAATGCTAAGAAATTGGATAATTGGACTCGTCAGATTGAAGTGTATTGTAGGATACAAAGAATCAAAGATGATGAAACTAAGATTCAACTTGCTTCTCTTAGATTGAAAAGTGTAGCACTCATTTGGTGGGAAGTCAAAACTCAAGAGGACATGAAGAAACATGGTAAAGTTTTATCCTCTTGGAATGATTTTATTGTTGCACTTAAAAGACATTTTTATCCATTATCATACATGTAGAAAGATATTATGGATTGGCAAAACTTTAGACAAGATAAAGGGAAAAGTGTGAAAAGATACACTCAAGAATTTATAAGAAGAGCTTTTCTTTTGGGTATAGATTTATCTTCTCAAGAAACTTTACTCAAATATATTGGAGGATTGCATAGCTACTTGAGGAACACAATAATTATGTTTAACCCTACAAGTCTAGATGAAGTTTGTGTACAGGAAACTCATTTGGAAGCAAGAGGGAGGAATGAACCTCAAGATGGCAGGAATAAGACTTTTGTTCATGGAGACAAAGGAAAGAAGAAGTTCAATGGAAATGGAAGAAAAAATGCTTCAATCAAGAAAGAGGGAGAAAAAAATCTCATGTAAACACTATTCAAAAGATGGCCATGATGAAGACCATTCTTGGAAACTTCATCCTGAAAAGAAACCCAAAAAGTTTAGCCATAAGGGGAAACCAAAGACTATTGCAACCATACAACATGATTTAGGTTGTGATTCAGGTGATGAAACAAAGATTACAACCATGGGTTTTCAAGGTAAGGATTCTATTGCAAGTACTAGTTCTTCAAGTAGTAGTAGCCTCGATGAAACTCAACATGAAAAAGAAAAAATAGAGATTTTCCACATAAGGGTTATTTCAAAGAATACCAAGATAGATACTATTTTTGATACTGGATCTCAAGCAAACCTCATATCTAAAGACACTATCAAGAAATTAAATAGGAAACTACTCCACATCCTAAACCATACCCTCTAGGATGGATATGTGACAATGCCAAATTGCAAGTGACAAGAAGGTGTAAACTTAGATTTTCCATCACTGCAAATTTTATAGATGAGGTAGAGCTTGATGTTATTCCATTGGATATTTGTGGTATTGTGTTGGGAAGCCCATATTTATATGATAGGAGAGCCATCTTTCATCATCATGAGAACAAGTATCATTTGTTTAAAAATGGAGTTGAGTGCATTGTTAGAGCACATACAAAGAAGTTGAATTTGTCACTTGTGAATGTTGGACAAATGAAGAGATTAGTCAATGCTAGTAAGAATTTTGTCCTCTTGATGATCAAACCCAAAGACAATGTGAAAAAGAAGATTTCCAAGGTTGTGATGAAAAGTTGAAATCTGATTTATATGAGGTTGTTAACCAATTTGATTAG
>JASDQU010500831.1:48029-61460 GCA_032191745.1 Picea mariana | reverse complement strand
CAAAGTAGTCAAAGTGGTTTAAAATATTTTAAAAGGAAAATAATAAAGTGAAGTGATGAGTGTATTATAATTCAGAGTGAATACAAAATAAATTATTTAAATAATAAATTTAATGGAGAAATTAGAAGCGGGTTAACCCTAAAATAAGGAAAGTGGGCAAAGTGACCTAAAAGATGTTTTAAGGAAGCTACTTGGAGAGTATAAATAAGAGGCAAGGCTCTCTCATTTTAGAATAACTTGAGAATATTGAATACCTATAGGTTTCTGAGGTAACCAAAGGATATCTAAGATGAATTTCTGAGGGAAGGTGAAGAAAAGAAGGTTGAAATTCAAGGAAGGATAAATTCTTTTGATGATGCTTTCTAAGTATGTTATTTACAGGCCATCTCACCATTTTTGCAATAATTGTTTTTTTAGAATGATACAGACCATAAAATTTCTATTACATTGAGGCAACATATACAAGTATCTGTGGTAAAAAATTCATCTTGTGGGTCGTTTTATTTTTTGGAAATACACTCCGTGGAAAATAGGGTTTGTGGCTAGTCCTGAAACTAGTAAAAAACAAGCGTTTCGGGTAAACATGTCATAACTTATTCATAAAAGATCCAAATTAAGTAATACCAAATGTGTTGGTTATATTATAGTATTTAGTATGTTCTATAATATTTTCATATTGATTCAACAAATATTCCTTGCGAGGCACGCTCTACAAGGTTACTCTCTAGAATAAGCCAGAATTCAACAAGGTATGCCATTCTTGCTATAACTCCTTTTCTGAGAGGTTCCAAGTAGTGACACATGGAGGAATTGCATAAAACACACTAAATAACATTGTGTATCAGTTTCAGATCTTTATTCATTATAGGTACAAAGTTATGATTATTTCAAGTTAGGGTTGTTGACTAATCCAAAACTAGGCATGTGAGACTAAAGAAAATTTTGATGAAAATGCTACTCTCTTGTTGTTAAAGTTAAGGAAGGTTTGAAGGAATGCGATCATATACACCAGGTCTATTACAAAGTTACAAATAATATTTGGATGATGAAATTGATGAGGGAATTTGGTTGAGGTACATGCCGGGTACATGGTTGAGACAAGTAGTTGATGACTTAACACATACATGAGGTGTATAGTTGATGATGTTGATACATATTGATCAGTCATAGTTGATGAGTAGTTGATACATGATTGGTACATACTTGGTACATGGTTGGAGGCACTTGTTAGTAGTATTGTTGACAAATGGTTTATGGATGATGTAGCATACTTGTATTATTAGAAGCACATATTGATCTTGGTTATGATTATGAGTTGTTGTGTTATACTTGGTTGATGAACATATTTGAGAGTTGTCTTGGTGATTGATGTTGGTGAGTAGATCTGATTTGGTTGATAAAATTTATGAGATAGGTTGTTTGGGCAAGTTGTTGTGACAGGTTATTTGTACAGGTTTGGTGCATGGTTGATGCACTTGTACATGGTACAGGTTGGTGCATGGTTGATGCACTTGTTTATGGTACAGGTTCATTATAGGTTGGTTGGTATAGGTTGGTGCATAGTTGATGCATGTGTTTATGGTATATGTTGATTACAGGTTGAGGTACAGGTTGATGCATGGTTGGTGCATGGTTTAGGTTATTGGTACAAGTTGTTTGGTACTGGTTGATTGGTACAAGTTTACAACAGCATATCTCACAGTGAAAGTGTGGCAGTGGTTCCATCATTCTACTTATACGTCAAGGTGGTTGGATGGGGCAAGGAAAGGTGGTTGTAGCCACCTTCTAGTTGTAGCCGAAGAACATAGGGGTTTGTAGCCTCCTTCTGTTTGTAGCTAGAGAATTGGGGAGTTGGAGTTTCCCTCAGGTTGTAGCCTGAGAAACTAGGGGGTTGGAGCCTCCTTCCAGTTGGAGATGGAAAACAAAGGAAATTGATGCTTCCAATGAATGTAATTCTTCAAGACATATAAGAAAAAAAATTCCATGGTTTTCTCCTGCTTTGGGTTTCCACGTAAAAAACTGGTGTACTATGTATGTGTATGATTGTTCATTTCTTATTTACTCTACAGTTATTGGATGATAATGCTACATTGATATAACACTTTGATTATATGGTTAAAAATGATTCAATTTTTCTATTACTGATTCACCCCCCCTCTCAGTAATCCAACAATTTCAACAAAATAAATGTTATTTCAGTTATATAAATAAATAAAATAATTGATTTCCACAAAAATAAAATTATATAAACAAATAATAAAATTCACATATAATGTAAGTCGTAATTTTTAATCCTTAACATGTTTTGTGGTTGGGAATTTTCCACGATCATCATGCCACATTGTAATATAATTAGAACCCCAAAATATTTAAAAAATGGTTAAAGATAAAAAATAAAAAAAATTGTTTTTCACTCAAATAAAATTATATAAACAAATAATAAAATTTACATTAACTGTAAATCGAAATTGTTAATCGTTTTGTACATGTTAAAGTAAAAAAAAAATATAATGCAATAAGTAGAGGTTGATTAAAGAGGTGTTGCATAAGTATCTACACACTATTAGTCGACGTATCTGTTCGATTCAAATGGTAATCCACTAATAACTCTTCCCCAAGAGATATTTTTTTTATTGTGCACATGGCTACCCAATTCCCTTCACGTCCCTCATAAATGTAATTTGGTTGCTTGTTTGTTTTCTTGGGTCATGTGTTGTTTATAAACCCTATGATATTGTCGGAAGCTTTCGGCCTTCCATCAATATAGATAGATCCTCCCTTATTTTTATCAATGTTTATTAGTTGTATATAATTTGTGGCAAGTGCATATCTTCGCATACTTTGCATGAACCGGACCAACCCCATCCAATCTCTATAATCATAACACAGTCCAACATAGTCCATCAATCCAATTACTGTATTGTATTTTACAATTATTCCATCCATGGAAAATATCCCTAGGCCATGCAGGGAGGATGGTGCAATGTGATACTTCCTATTGTTGACAATGAAGTTAGTGTCCAACAGAGGCAGTTCCTTAGGTACCCATTTTTACTGGATGTTTATACCTGAGTGGCACCTCTATGTTTCCTATGCTCTCATCATCATAAGATCATGAGCCTCCTTTGGAAAGAAAAAAATCCATGCATCTACAAAATTTTCTTCTAACGTTTTAACCTTTGGTCGTTGGTCATGTATCAAATCTACTAGATGCAGTCACATTTCCATCTGTTCTTCCTGAGCGTCCCTCACTCGAGGAAGAAATATTTGACAAGTACCTATATGTTTGTACCTTTATTCGATTGAACATAGACAACAAACATCATATATTTGAAAAAAATAAGAAAACATTAGCAATAATAATTTAAAAATGATCACATAATAATAGAATGGGGGTGTGCGGGTGGGGCGTGGGCACTTGCATACCCAAACATGCATTAGGGAACACCTACAACCCTAAGAAGGAGAAAATTCCCTTTTCGATTGAAAATATAAGATATTGACCCTTGAATGATGCTTAAAAATGGTAAGAATGACATATATGCTTATAGACATAAAGAGATTTCTCTAATTCTAGTTTTAGAGTCTTACTTTATTGGGGAAAGATGCCTTATTTCACCTCATTATGCATACTCTCAATTCCTCAACTCAATAAGAGTTCCTAATTATAAAAAATGAATAATACTTTGTACAGTTTCTCCTATTTATTCAAAAGGATTACATCAATAAACCCTTCAATTTATCATTTATTGAAGGGCTCATGTCTTCAGGATCTCTATAATTAAGGACCTATGTTCTAGGGATCAAAATTTTTTCTAGGTTATCCTCTCCCATTTAATGATTTAAATGGATATGACATTGGATTATGTGCCTTGGGTGATTGTAGGATTGTAAATCCATGGAGGTTGATGAGGGGGAGAGAATCCCCCTTTTCTCTCATGCAATGTTGGTGAAGGGCATCCTTAAACTTCAACCTTCTTTAACCATATGTTAGTGGAGCCTTAGGATTACATGAAATCATCAAAAGAATATCTAAAATACGATACAACACCCACTCAATCATCCAAATTATTTCATAATCAATAAATTACATAAAACCCAACATAATTGTATTAATCATGGTCAATAGAGGTCTCATAGAGTATAAATATGATCAAAATATATTAAAAATGGGCCTCATGATACTACAATTGGGAGGCCCGTCATCACCTCCAAAATTAATCTTTTTCACACCCTTCTGAAAACAAAAACTATCATGTAGCTACTACTACTTCCTCTCTTACTAATTAACTATTGTTAATCTCTACAATCCCGCTTCAAATAATATGCCACAAATTGGCTAGTGTCACCCTTCCCATGGTACCTAGGATATTTCTAGGGAAATGAGGATCAACCCTCTTGAGTTCATGTGAGAGAAATGAGAAAATCATAGTAAACAATTGTATAAAGAATGAATCCTTGGAAGTGGTAAGGAGTGATCATGTAGGTGGGGTGGCCCTAGAGGTACACATACCTTAGGAGGTAGCATTAGAGCAGTGATGGCCATTGGAGGAGGCGAATTACATCTTTCTTGAGGAGCACCCCACCTTGGACCCTTTATTGTTGCATATACACAACATATAGCTTGGCATGTGTCACCTAGAGTTTAAGTGTTCCACATGTAGGCCTATCTTCTTCTAGTTAGGTTTTTCATGTATTACACTAGGTCCACTTTGTATTGTTGGAATCCCTCACCTTTCATAAAAATTGATGGAGGAGAGAGTTCTTTGATTCATAATTGTACTCACATCCCTCACCCTAGAGGTGTGAAGAGACCTCTTAGATCTTGTATCTCTTGTAAGAGAAGATTAGTAGGTTTTTGTGGCATTTGGAAACTCTAGTGATACTTAGAGTTCTTAACATGGAGAAGATATTGGGAGAATATCGTGTTCACTTGTGTGATGTAAGTGAAGGTTTGAGGGAGGAATTTTCAATGTGTTTAGCTTATTAAGGATGTTTAGTGGAGTGACTAGCTTTGGTTGGGAGTAATTCTTAGCTAGGAGGAGTTCTTGGCTATGGTTTTATTATGGTTTTCCCAGCCATGGTTTGGAGACCTTGACTTGTACCATATTTTTTCTAAGTTGTGGTATGTACTTGTATTTAATATTATCTATATATGTGAATTTCTCTATTTATAAAAGTTTTTCATACTTGTAGCTTTGAGTTTAAGCTTATGTTATCTTTGTGATTGAGTAGATTTCAATGTTTTTTGTTCACACTAGTTTAACATAACATATAGCTAAATTGGTTAAGTGATTTAATGCATATCCATAAGACAAATGAGAAAAATTGATGCTATTATAATTGGTTGTAATAATACATTTCATATGTGTTATATGCCTTTAAAATTGTGCCCTAATAGTTGTAGCATTGTGGTATTGAAATAGACTCATGTGGTATTTATTCTCTTGCACTGATAAGTGAAATTGGGTTGAAGGGAAGTAAAATATTACTATTGAAATTTAATATTTCAGATCAAAACGAAGGCTAAAATTTCCAAGGGAAT
Source organism: Picea mariana (assembly GCA_032191745.1). Taxonomy (NCBI): domain Eukaryota; kingdom Viridiplantae; phylum Streptophyta; class Pinopsida; order Pinales; family Pinaceae; genus Picea; species Picea mariana. Next base: position 55,915 of record JASDQU010500831.1, on the reverse strand, counting down.
GATCTAGGAATCCTCAAGGTTAAGCTAAAATTTTGAAAGTTTCATTAATTACCTAGTCCTCAAAATTTATACACTCTGAGGGCTACATCAAGCAAAAAGAAAAAGGCAATCCATGAACCTCCTTGTTATGGATTATAGTGAAACACCCACAATATATGAACCTCCTTGTTATGGATTATAGTGCATTAGGTTGATTATTTTTCCTTGGTACGATATAGTCGTGGTGATTTTTCCTATTTGGGGAAATGTAGAGGGATTGGAGAGATGGTAAAGGGTAGTCATGGGATAAGAGTACTCGGGGGGTGGGGTGGGGTGGTTTCTTCCCAAAGGGGATTACTATAGCATGTCAGTACCTACATAATACATTGAAATGGGGGCCCAAAAGAGACAAGGAAGCTAGGGTCAGACATAAACCCTATAGGAGCACAAAGACCTCTTGATCTTATATCTCTTGTAAGAGAATAATAATAGGTTTTTGTGGCATTTGGAAACTCTAGTGATTATACTTGGAGTTCTTAACATGGAGAAGATAGAGGGAGAATATTGTGTTCACTTGTGTGATGTAAGTGAAGGTTCCAAGGAGGACTTGTCAATGTGTTTAGCTTATTAAGGATATTTAGTGGAGTGAATAACTTTGGTTGGGAGTGATTCTTAGCTAGGAGGAGTTGTAAGCTATGTTTTTCTTATGGTTTTCCTAGCCAGGGTTTGGAGAGCTTGACTTGTACCATATTTTTTTATAAGTTTTGGTATGTACTTGTATTTCATATTATCTATATATGTGAATTTTTCTATCTATAAAAGTTGTTCATACTTGTAGCTTTGAGTTTAATCTTATGTTATCTTCATGAATAAGTAGATTTGAATGCTTGTTGTTAACACTAGTTTAACATAACATATAGATAAATTGGTTAAGTGATTTAATGCATATCCAAAAGACAAAGGAGAAAATTCGATACTATTATAATTGGTTGTAATAACACATTTGATATGTGTTATATGCCTTTAAAATTGTTCCCTAATATTTGTAGCATTGTGGTATTGAAATAGACTCATGTGGTATTTATTCTCTTGCACTGCTAAGTGAAATTGGGTTGAAGGGAAGTAAAATATTACTTTTTCAATTTAATATTTCATATCAACACTAAGGCTAAAATTTCCAACGGAATGATCTAGGAATCCTCAAGGTTAAGATAAAATTTTGAAAGTTGCATTAATTACCTAGTTCACAAAATTTCTACACTTCGAGGGCTACATCAAGAAAAATGAAAAAGAAAATCCATGAACCTTCTTGCTATGGATTATAGTGAAACACCCAAAATCCGTGAACCTCCTTGATCTGGCTTATAGTGCAACAAGTTGATGCTTTGGCATTGGTACAATATAGTCATGGTGATTTTTCCTATTTGGGGGAATGTAGAGGGATTAGGGAGATGGTAAAAGACAGCCATGGGATAAGAGTACTCAGGGGTGGATGGTTTCTTCTTGGAGTGGATTATTGTAATGTGTTAGTACCTAAATAATACTGTGAAAGGGGGGGCAAAAGAGACAAGGAAGCTAGGGTCAGACATAAACCCTAGAGGAGCGAAAAGACCTCTTGATCTTGTATCTCTTGTAAGAGAAGAATAGTAGGTTTTTTTGGCATTTGGAAACTCTAGTGATGCTTGGAGTTCTTAACATGGAGAATATAGAGGGATAATATCTTTTTCACTTGTGTGATGTAAGTGAAGGTGCCAAGGAGGACATGTAAATGTGTTTAGCTTATTAAGGATGTTTAGTGGACTGACTAGCTTTGGTTGGGAGTGATTATTAGCTATAAGGAGTTGTTGGCTATGGTTTTCTTATGGTTTTCCTAGCCAAGGTTTGGAGAGCTTGAGTTGTAACATATTTTTTCTAAGTTATCATATGTACTTTTATTTCATATTATCTATATATGTGAAGTTCTCTATTTATAAACATTTTTGATACTTGTAGCTTTGATTTTAATCTTATGTTATATTCATGATTAAGTAGATTTCAATTCTTGTTGTTGTTGGGCTCTAAATATGTCCTAAAAAAAACCTTAGTCTAACATTAATTTTATCAATCAAGGATTCATCTTTTCTCTCAAGATTGTCAGCAAAGTCCATGTAGATAGTCGTAGAGGTTTAAATCGTGTAGATAGTTTAGTTACAACAAATCTGAGTCTATCTAAATTACTGCAATAATCAAGTTCTTCACACATTAACTACAAAATATGAAACTAATAACTCAATCAACATAAATATACTCTGAGCAATAACACAAAACATCAATTAATTACTGAATTCATTCATCTATCCAAGAAGAACGTTTTAATATACAAAACCAGTTTAATGAATCAATCTCTTAATGATTAATTAATCTATTGGAAAGGAACACAGATCTACTGAATATTTAAGAAAGAACAACAAATGTGAATTTAATGAAAGGAATAACAAATGTGAATTTAATGAAAGGAACCGCAAATGAAAACTTAATGAAAAGAATCCACAAATGATAAATTGACAGTAATTAGTATTGGAACAACAATCGATAATCTATTCTCTGCAAATGGAGTAACACAAAAATAACACATCCATGAATCTATTCTAATTGTCGAAGGGAATATCAAATCACAGAATTATAACAGAATTGATAAGATTACATATAAGGAAGCAACTCATGTCGGCTGGGCCCACAGTCTTCGAAAGATACTGTTAAGAAAACTCAGTATGCGGAAATGATCAAAACGCTTGAAGATTCCATTAATTCTATAATTGATAAGTCATTTACAATGGGTATTTGTTGTACAGAGTGTCAACAATTAAGAGATATGAATTCTCGTATCCCTCTCTATCGTTCACTCTTCTTTATATATTACAATGAGATAAGTCAATTAAGCTAACTTGAGGATGGAGAGATCCTCGGGATTTCTTTTACTATTTATGAAGATTGCAAGATAAAAAGTCAATATTCCTTTGAACCATTTTGTGTTGATTTCTTCGATCTTCAATGGTCTGTGCATCTTCATGATCTTCTTAATTACCTTCAGTTAACAACAATTGTCCATTTCTACATAAAATCAAAACAATTCAAACCAAAGTTCAGAAAATATCTAATATCATTCAATATTATTTCCTAAGATCTTTTTAACCATTTTCTTCTCTAATTACTTCAAACTAATAGAAAAGTCAACAAAGAATATATCACAAACTAAAGTAACAAGGATAATATTTATACCTTTTTCTCACCCTAACATACCCCCCAACTTACCTTTTTGCATGCCCTCATGCAACAAGAGCGTTTATATGCAAAGAAGTGATATTGAAGGGTAGAGAGGTCTCTTCTCTAGGCCTCTGGAACCCATGCTTATCTCTAAGCTCTTCAAAAGCATCATCTTCCCTTTTCTTATAGATTTCATAAACACTCTAATAACCCTATGGAAGATACCAAATAATGGGGGGGTTGTACCTGCATCCAATCCAGGAAGGCCCTTCTTCCATGATCATTTTGGCATACCTCTCTAATCTAAGAGAATCTTCTTGAAAATTCCTAAAACCAAACGGTTCCTTGTTCTTGACTTCATTTGAAGAGACACTCCATCTTAATTTGGAAGCATAAAGGGATTCTTCCTTAATTTCTCCAAAAGACTACAGCCCTGAATGTACAACATGTCTATGGATGGGAGCTAAATATTCCACAACCTTCTCCCTCTTCATAAATTCCCTATGTTGCATAATGGTATCAAAGGATTTAGAACGTTCCCCTCTCACCAATAGGTCCATCCCATTCTCTCTTTTCATGAAAACCTTATGTGTTTTGTCCCACCTAAGTTGATTTTTGGCAAAAGACAAAAAGGCCTAAAACTAGATATCCCTTGTGAATGGATTGGGGTTCTCATCTTAATTTTCTTCTAGAATGAAATTATGAAGATATAGTTCACACAAAATGTATTGTACTACATCCTCTTGTTCTTTAAAACATGAAACAAAATTAGAGACAATGGTAAACTTAGAAGGTGTGCCTGCCCTAATGGATTTCACTTTTAATAACAGATAACATTCTAATAGAAATAGGGCATAATTAGTAGCAGGGGCCCTACAAGCTAATATATCAGAATAAATAGAGAAAAAAAAAATTATTTGCTCCAAAGCTCCATCAAGATGACCTTGCACCTTCTTTACCTTTTATTTTTCTCTGCTGAGATCAACAAAGGTTTCATTCTCATTTGTTGACATGGCTCGAAGTTGTCTGACAAATTTTTGATGCTCTGTTATTGTCACTGTTTCATTTCGGCATTGGGTTAGGGTCTATTGGGATTGTTCCAATTCTTCTTCCAACCTTCTAATAGTGGCATCCTATTCAGGGGAATGAAATACTTCTTCAGTCTGAATAGTTGTTTCTACTATTGTTGGAGCATCTGTCTAAGTTTCTATTTCAATTGATTCCAAAGGAGAATGAAAATATGTTTGTGTTTCAACATAATTAGTGTGAATTTCCCTTCTAGGAAGTGGATTGATTCCCTGTACTCTAGCCCTATTAGATTTCTTCTTCTTATGGGATTTGTCAGATTGTTCCAACTGCTTCCTAAGTTGTCTAATTGTTTCTTTTAATATGCCAACTTTTTGTTCTAATACCTTTATTTTCTTGACCCTTTTCCTCAATGTCTTGTTTTCATGTTCCAGTTTTCTGATTCCGTTATTCCTTTCTCTATTGTTTCTTTCTGTCCAAGGGGATTTTCAAGGTCTTCTCCACCTTGATCAGCTGGTAATTCATTCTCTGTATCTTTTGGGTGCTCTTGTTGCTCTAAATTAATATTCTCATCGAACTGAGTTTCTAGTTGTTCTGCTACCTCAGGAGATTCCCTCATAGGAGAGGATGGAATCTCCATATCAGGAAGATCAAAGACAGAGTTTGAAGGAGGAGAGGTTGGAGCTTGGGGTTCTTCTGTCCTATCTATATCTTTAGTAAGTGATATTCCCAAATTTCCCAACACTTGGGCCATCTTCTCTTCATAACTTCTAAAGAAATCATCATGTTGTCGTACAGGGCTTTCATGTGATGGCTCTTTTGTTTGCACAGTTTCCTGAGTGCTTTCAGGTTGTATTGTCTCTTTATCCTTCCTTATTTTCACAAAGAAGGTTTCAGGAACATAAATTTTTCTCTGTCTTTTCCTTTTTGATGTCCCTGATTGCATGCTCTAGGTTTCTGCCAACTGAATAAGGTTAATTTCCATTTAAAGTTGGGGGGCTAGTATTTCTATTTGGGCATTATCTCCCTCTGTCTGGGTTGCCTCAATCCCTTGTGGAGAAATTTCATGGTGGAATTTTGGTTTCTCAATTTGAAAGGGTCTATTGAGCTCAATTAAGCCCCCCCACATTATTTGTGTATGATTTAAGTCCCTGACTACTATCAATTTTACTAATCTGTGATGATTGATTACGTTAGCAGGGTCTTTGGATTTTTGGGTTCTTCCGGCGACCTCATGCAACATGCTATTAAAAAAGAATGGTAGATTTGACACTGACCATTTTTTTAATACTGAAATCAGCTTGAGGTGGAAAGGTCTCACCATGTAATATCGTCCATCGCATGTGATGTATCTTTGCACCACGCCTGCTAGATCCCTCTAGGGTTCACTAAGATCAGTGGGGTTGAGGCCTTTTCCTTTCTTGTCAAATTCCTCCCATGGTTCTACAAGGGATTCCACAACTTCCTTGAGTGTTGTGTATTTACCAGTCCACTGTGTTCCTTCATTTGGAAGTCCAGTTAACTTGGCTATGATGGCATCAGTAACTAGTATTTGTATGCCCCGAATTATTGAGACTCTCCCATGTATATTTTGGAAGAATTCTAGCACAACATTTATATCAAATCCCCGCAATCTATTAAAGTATTGTGTCCACCCTAAAAGGTGTATAATTTCCCTTGCTTGATCAGTCACTTACAACAATGTAGGCTCACAGTGAATACTTCAACCACCCATGTATTTTGTAAACAAATCAGCACAACTATCATTCCCACCTTCAAAACTAGTTAGACCAACCTGTAAAAGAAAGTTACTAGAAATGGTAAGAATTACAGAACAACAATGGTATATAAAAATGCGTAATTTCCCATTATCTGTAATCATTGTGTCTTATCGATAATCGTGTGGAATTTCCACCCCCCGATGAGTGAAAAGGTCGACCTCAATCGACCGTATGTGTGAATGTAATAATGACTGTCAGTCAAGTGAGGGATAATTATTATGGTGCCGCCACTAGGAGAACAATTGTTAAATAACTTTCAAAGCAACTTAATGTGAATCATGAATGATAATAACATCTTTTGTGGAAAGTGCAAGTCCAATTACCAATATCCAATGTGTTAAGGAAGAATATTCCAAATATTCCTAATACATTCACGTTTTATAAATATGCCATGTGTCATAATTTTGTTACTTTACCTTTTTTTGAATATAGAAAGAATGATAGCCTCTTTTTTAAGAAATGAATTCTATGAGCATAATAAAAAATTAGCGAATTAAGATAAACTTCAATACCATAGGAAGAGCCACTACTGTCAGCAGGCATCCATAGCCTCAACATGGTTGCCATTTAACCCATAGATGAGCCAATATCCTCAATAAATAGTTTGACTAGTCTTTTCCCAAAAGGCCACTATCCTGGTTTGGTAGCCAGATAACAACAATGCTACTCACTAGATCATAACAAAGTGAACAAGCCAGCTCGTGATGAGACCTCTTGTCCTTTGAACCTAAATGCCAAAGGTCATTTCCCTGGTGTGGTAGCCATAGTGGGAATGTCACTTATGTTAATATCTTATGATCGTGGTAGGTTGGCTTATGATGAGACCCCCTATCCTTTTTGGGAGAAGATTTTTTCTTTTATTGTATTTATATTTATTTATTATATAAATATATATAGGCTTTATTAAGGGAGTCTCATCTACTCCTTAAGAGTGTGGGATGGTGTAATAAATGTAAGAATTCCAAGTAAAAATGTGCCTTAGACTCCTTATTATGATGTGAAGGAAATTTATCATTCAAGTATATGTATATATATAGGTGTTAGGGTCCTATAATTATAGGAGATCTGATGATTCAGATATCATGTGTGGGTCTCATGATGAAGTTCTTGGTTTTCTAGTCTCTCGATTGTTTCCATTTCCCCTCCATCCATTTTATCATGATCCTTCATCACCCTATTTCATCCTTCAGTCACCTCCGTGCCTTGTCCTTTTATCCCATTGGCCACATCTTGCCCACCACTTATCCCTACATGAATAAACAAACTTAGGTTAAAAGAAAAATCAATAGGTTTATAATGTCAGTAATTAAGTTTAGTATAGTTAGATTTATGTTAGACTTGTTAATAATAAATTAATCATTAATTAATTAATTAATTAATGATTAATAGTTAAGTTAGTTGTTAATAATTAGGTTATTTTGTTAGAATAAACATTAACCAAAAAATAAAAACAATATAATAATATTAACAATAAAACATATAAAAAATAAATAAATAAAATAAAATAAAATAAATTAATATTAAAAAACATATATAATTAACCACATATAAAATATATGTAATAAAAATTAAACAAAATATAATAAGAATAAAACAAATAAAGTAAAAAAAAAAATAAAACACAAATAAATGCAAACATGTAAAACATATAATAATAATAATATATTTTTAAGGTCATGGCCAAGACACACCAAATTGGTGTATGAGACCCCCTTGTTTGTGGGACAAGGGACCCCCCTCCGCCCAACAAAAATTAAAAGTCAAAACACAGATAATATGATAAAACAAAATTAAAATAAAAGAAAAAAAACACATAAACGAAAAACGTAATAAATAAAATAAAAAACAAAAAAAATA